>WNGS01039543.1:9687335-9708766 GCA_020271785.1 Procambarus virginalis | reverse complement strand
AACATCCACCACTGAGACTTCTGTCGACACAAAAACTAGTGGTATCGTTTGCATAACAAACAACAGGAAGTCTAATAGTATTAGGAGGAAAGGTGGAACAAATTCTGGTGCCACTCATATTGTATCCAATATGTCTAAATCAGACCTAAAATCAACATGGTCAAAAGCTTTTAACCAGTCTAGGTTTATCGTGGAGGAAGGAACATTGTTCTCATGAGCATAATACACGAACCCGTATTACATTACTACACTATTGTGGATCTTCCCGGGACACCACAGAATTGTTCCTTGGATATAATTTTATCCGTTACAATCTTAAGTCAATAATAGCGATCAATTTCGAAATTAATTTGTAATCCAGGTTGAGCAAGGAAAGTGGTCTCCAGTTCTTTAAAATATGCAATCACTTGTTTTTGGCAACAGCTTAATAATCACGTGAGATTGTAACATGCTGAACTACTTTTACTGTGTGCTATACTGTACCACTTGTACAAACCTGTACCAAAGGCATAAGCAAACTTTGTATACTTGGCTAGGATTTATGTTAGTACGTCATTATAAATTTAGTACTTACACATGTCTTCAACACTATTGGCAGAGTTATCTGTGAATTCCGATTTTTGTTAGCAATTTACTTAATGATGCAATGTACATGAATAGTTTGTTGACAGAGTTACATTTGACTAGTCATAGTCTTTTGTTGAATTATCTGCATGTCTCTTGCAAATTGTCTATTCAGTATACCTAGGTCATAAAAGTATTTGTGTGTACGTCTGATACCATACTACTTGTGTAAAGGAGGAAATGTGTATGTTTATCTCTCAGAATGTTCGGTAATATGTTTATTGGTTGTGATGTGTGTCTATGTATGTATTAACACGATGTACTGAACGGGGTGAGAATAGCTTGAGCTACCTCATCCCTCTGTGTGTATTTTACCTCAATAAATATTTCAATTCAATTTCAGTCTAAATCAGCAAGCAAGTGGGGTAAATTCGCCGAGATATTTGTTGACGAGGATAAGCCTAGCAGTGGTGCCAACACTGCCCAACTCCGCTGTTATCAGTTTTGTACGTGGGTAAAGAGCATTTACTGAGTTGCAATTCGAACAGACAGAATGAGTGGATCTGACTGCTGTTGTGATTGTGAATATTTTAGTTTACCTTGAAAAGCTTCATAGAGAACACCGACCTCACCTAACCTTCTTAGTATGTTAAAATAAGCATCTTATTGCTTCTTATTTACAATTATTACTTAACCTGTCAACGGTATAGGTTAAGTAATAATTTAGTGCGAGAACGGGTTGGCTGTACAGACGAGACGTGATTGGGTCTCCCTTGATGTTGTTGTCAATTCAAATTGGGTTGTAATAAACTAATCCGTTAAATCTACAAAGGAAAATCCTATTTCAATATTAAAGTTTCTGTTCATATTGGTATTATTTAAATGCTGCTATACATCTGGGGATGAGGAGGAAGAAATTTGTGAGACCCTGTCTCTTATCTTGAGGTTATCTTGAGATGATTTTTGGGCTTTAGTGTCCCCGCGGCCCGGTCCTTGACCATGCCTCCACCCCAGGAAGCAGCCCGTGACAGCTGACTAACACCCAGGTGCCTATTTTACTGCTAGGTAACATTGGGCTAGGAGAATATCAACATATTCTACGGGAGTATGACGAAATTGAACTGAATGCTAGGCTTCGCAATATTTTTAATTTTGTGTAACATTCCGATGAAGTTGTAGTTTTATTAATACCTTGTAGGAATTATTTCCAATCTGTGTTCTTAATATGATTATGAATATTATCATTTTTATAATGAATTTTAATATAATAATGAATATTAATATAATAATGAATATTAATATTAATAATGAATATTAATATTTATAATGATTATTAATATCAATATAATTAATAATGAATATGAATATTAATATATGATACTATTATCATAATTATTATTACCATATGATAATAAATATTATATTATTACCATATGATAATGAATATTATCATATTAAGATAATATGATAATATTCTCTGATAGTACTATATAATACTGATAATACTCCATAAGATCCTTAAGTTACGAAAAGCTCCATTGACATTGAGGAATGCAAGTAAATTATAATTTTTTTTACAACTGTCAGCTAGCTAAAGCCCTTTAACTCCTTCGTTAATAAAATCCTTGTCCATGAGGAAGAACGATTGTTCGTTTTGTTTAACTTAACCTCACAGTATACTGCAAAATTATCACTTACTAGTTCTGGGATGAGCTTAACTTATACCCAATCACATAATCCAGCCTACCTCTCAACAAATGGGTTTGTTTGTCAGTATCATGCACATAAATATTATATCATTAAGGTATTTCAACTTCCATTATTGTTACACTAAACATCACCATGACCAGTGTAACAGCATTAGTCACTCATACATATAGTGTGGCCACGTCTGTAGTAGAAAATAATAATAATAATAAAAACTCATACATATCATGGCAATGTTACCTAGAGGCCATATTAGCAGGTCTGCTTTTAAAGTATTCCACAGCATACATATGTTATACAGAGTTTCATTCGCATATAGTACTGGGGACCATAGGCTTGTTCGCATGTTATACAGAATAAAATGGCTATTTGCATTTGTAAAAATTTTTATAATGAAAACATAGGTAAGTAAACCAGTTCCAGTACTATTGTTGTATACTATATACCGAGGTAATTTGTAATCACATCCACGACTTTCATTTTCATACAAGATTATATCTTTTTCCTAAGACAAACACTTCGAATGTTCCAAGAAACTTTTTTTTTGTTTGGTGAGTCATGGTTCAGTATCAAGGGAATGAAGGTAATATTTGTTATTAAACACGACGACATAACTCAACTTTTCGCGCGTTTTCTTAGTAATATAATTTTGGCTTAGGATACGTTTTACCAGATTATGAGTTGCTTTAAATTCTTTATCTTTAACTGCATCCAGGGTTTCCTGATTATCTATTTAGGGTATAAGTGACGAATTAGTAACTAATTTAACAGTCCCCAGAGAGATTTGACACTCATGTTCTGTAGTATTAGGTGGAGTAGCCTCAATAGCTGCAATTCTCACATTCCTACTGATGCTGGGATGATTTACTATATTATAACTCACTTTACCCAGCCCAGCCTCCTGTTTTGTTAGTACTTATAGTAACGACGAGTACCATAGTATATATACCGACGTACAACGAAATAAGAAAGTAGAAATCGGCATTATTGAGTTGGACAAATTGGAAAACAATTTTTTACTTGTGTTGCAAAAACAAACTAAGCTAACCTAACCTAACCTTCCTAGGCCTAATACACGATATCTGTGGCCTAATATAGTATATATGTGTACTATACTAGGCATAGGAATGTTTGTTACTAGCTTAATTTTTTTTAAGAATTCCTTACTAATCAGTACGCTACTATCTAAAAGCTAAATACGTACGAATTCGTGACTATTAACGATCGTCATAATAGATACTATCTAAATCAAGTTAAGGAAAGACTAGACGTTGTGTACAGTCACGATGCCAAACATTTACGCCTTCAAGTAAACACCGAAGACATTTTCTGACGGAAGTCAAAGCCACACTTCCCTGGGATTGTCGGGGGGACCCAATGTAACGACATAGCCTAGTATCGTGATTTTCAGCATAGAACTCACACACAGATTCACGACAGTACTTAGACTCTTAATTAGTACCGTGACAGTTATAACATATAACAGAAGAAGACAGCCAAGGTCAAATAGAACTTGGTGGGATGACATTTCCCAATAAAAACTCATACATATCATGGCAATGTTACCTAGAGGCCATATTAACAGGTCTGCTTTTAAAGTACTCCACGGCATACATATGTTATACAGAATAAAATGGCTATTTGCATTTGTAACTAATTTTTTTGTAATTAAAACATAGGTAAGCAAACCAGTTCCAGTACTGTTGTTGTATACTATATACCGAGGTAATTTGTAATCACATCCACGACTTTCATTTTCATACAAGATTATATCGTTTTTCCTAAGACAAACACTTCGAATGTTCCAAGAAACTATTTTTTTTGTCTGGTGAGTCATGGTTAAGTATCAAGGGAATGAAGGTAATATTTGTTATTAAACACGACGACATAACTCAACTTTTCGCGCGTTTTCTTAGTAATATCATTTTGGCTAAGGATACGTTTTACCAGATTATGAGTTGCTTTAAATTCTTTATCTTTAACTGCGTCCAGGGTTTCTTGATTATCTATTTAGGGTATAAGTGACGAATTAGTAACTTCCCCAGAGAGATTAGGTGGAGTAGCCTCAACAGCTGTAATTTTCACATTACTACTGATGTTGGGATGATTGAGTTGGACAAATTGGAAAACTATTGTTTACTTGTGTTGCAAAGACAAACTAAGCTAACCTAACCTAACCTTCCTAGGCCTAATACACGATATCTGAGGCCTAATATAGTATATATGTGTACTATACTAGGCATAGGAATGTTTGTTATTAGCTTAATTTTTTTTAAGAATTCCTTACTAGTCAGTATACTATCTAAAAGCTAAATACGTACGAATTCGTGACTATTAACGATCGTCATAATAGATACTATCTAAATAAGAGGATGGGATGGCTGACTACTACTAGCATTGGGCAGATTTCTCTCTAATGTTTGTATTATTTTCTAATTAAATTATTTTCTTCATTACCCAAACACCACTATCTTCGTACTCAAGTTAAGGAAAGACTAGACGTTGTGTACAGTCACGATGCCAAACATTTACGCCTTCAAGTAAACACCGAAGACATTTTTCTGACGGAAGTCAAAGCCACACTTTCCTGGGATTGTCGGGGGGACCCAATGTAACGACATAGCCTAGTATCGTGATTTTCAGCATAGAACTCACACACAGATTCACGACAGTACTTAGACTCTTGATTAGTACCGTGACAGTTATATAACATATAACAGAAGAGGACAGCCAAGGTCAAATAGAACTTGGTGGGATGACATTTCCCAATACGTTTGAAATGCAAAACGCTTCGAGCGGCAACCTGTTCCTCACCGTCAACCGGCAGTTCCAGTGTTTGCAAGTCGTTTGGTCTAACAATCAGCATTTGTTGTTCTTTATTATTGCACAAATCACGACTCGTTATTTATTGAACAACACCGAAGAACTATCTCTATGTATAATCTTCATAAAAGAAAATAAGCTTTATAAATGTGGAAAAAGTTTAAATAATGATGAGTAGAGTGATAGATAGGTTGGTATGCCGGGCCGCCTTGCCAACCCGCCAAAAGGCGCTCACACACACCTGTGCCTCCACCACTCCTCTTCGCTTGAGAGTCACTCAAACATTGTCTTATTTAGTCACAGAAGAGCAATATATCCACAACTTGTTACCACTAGTTTGGCTAATACGACATTTTTCTTCTTCTTGATAGTAGGTGCAGTACGACATTCAACAACCGCTTCAGAAAGCAGGCGTACCAAACTCTCAGTCGCGTGCCTTTTTCTTTCATATGTAATCAAGGGCTCAGGCAGCAGAATGGAAAGAATATTTTTTACATTTATTGATGAGAACGGCATATATAACCAGCTTCAATTGGGATTATCAACGAGATCATTCGTTAACAAGAGAGAGGGAGACATTGTGAGCTGTCAACTCTCACGTGTCTGATCATTCATATATATATATATATATATATATATTATATATATATATATATATATATATATATATATATATATATATATATATATATATATATATGAATGATCAGACACGTGAGAGTTGAGAGCTCACAATGTCTCCCTCTCTCTTCTTAACGAATGATCTCCTTGATAATCCCAATTGAAGCTGGTTATACATGCCGTTCTCATCAATAAATGTAAAAAATATTCTTTCCATTCTGCTGCCTGAGCCCTTGATTACATATGAAAGAAAAAGGCACGCAACTGAGAGTTTGGTACGCCTGCTTTCTGAAGCGGTTGTTGAATGTCGTACTGCACCTACTATCAAGAAGAAGAATGTCGTATTAGCCAAACTAGTGGTAACAAGTTGTGGATATATTGCTCTTCTGTGACTAAATAAGACAATGTTTGAGTGACTCTCAAGCGAAGAGGAGTGGTGGAGGCACAGGTGTGTGCAAGCGCCTTTTGGCGGGTTGGCAAGGCGGCCCGGCATACAACCTATCTATCACTCTACTCATCATTATTTAAACTTTTTCTATATATATATATATATTATTATATATATATATATAATATATATATATATATATATATATATATATATATATATATATATATATATATATGTCGTACCTAGTAGCCAGAACTCACTTTTTGGCCTACTATGCACAGCCCGATTTGCCTAATAAGCCAAGTTTCCTGAATTAATATATTTTCTCTAATTTTTTTCTTATGAAAAGATAAAGCTACCCATTTCATTATGTATGAGGTTAATTTTTTTTCATTGGAGTTAAAATTAACGTAGATATATGACCGAACCTAACCAACCTACCTAACCTAACCTAACCTATCTTTATAGGTTAGGTTAAGTTAGGTAGCCGAAAAAGTTAGGTTAGGTTAGGTTAGGTAGGTTAGGTAGTCGAAAAACAATTAATTCATGAAAACTTAGCCTATTAGGCAAATCGGGCCTTGCATAGTAGGCTGAGAAGTGCGTTCTGGCTACTAGGTACGACATATATATATATNGGACACGTACCTTGTCAAGCACAAGAAGAAACTGGAAAAAGTTCAAAGGTATGCCTCGAGATTTCTGAAACTAAGAGGCATGATTTACGAGGAAAGGCTGCACGACACTGGAAGACAGAAGAGTGAGGGGGAGACATGATCACAACCTACAAAATTGGGAAATGCACCTTACACGACACTGGAAGACAGAAGAGTGAGGAGAGACATGATAAGAACCTACAAATTCCTCTGGGAATCGACAGAGTAGACAAAGATAAACTATTTAACACTGGTGGTAAACAAATAAGGGGACACAGGTGGAAACTGAGTGCCCACATGAGCCAAAGGAACTTTAGAAGGAACTTTTTCAGTGTTAGAGTAGTTAATGGATGAAATGTATTATTAGGCAGTGATGTGGTGGAGGCTGACACCATACACAATTTTAAATTGTAGATATGACAGTGCCCAGTAGGCTCAGGAGTCTGTACACCAGTTGATGACAGTTGAGAGGCAGGACCAAAGAGCCAAAGCTCAACTCCCACAAGCACAAATAGATGCATACACATACATACACACACACACACACACACACACACACACACACACACACACACACACACACACACACACACACACACACACACACACACACACACACACACACACAGGGGGACAACCCCGCCACCCTCCTCTGCATAGAAAACCCTCCTACCCAAACCCTCCCTACCCCACTCAAATGTTCAGCCAAATCTCCCTCCCCCCACACCCAATCCCAACCCTTCTACCCCTCCCCTCCTCCCGCCAAGTCCTCCCTCCCCTTTCCGTCCTGTCCTCCATCCCTTTCACCCCATACCCTCCTTGTCCCTCCCCCTTCACTGGATCCTCCACCCCTCATCCCAGTATCCTCTGAGACCTGTTATCCACCTCGCAGGTCGTCACACCCATGGAACAGCTTCCCCACCAGCAGAACTCTCACCAAGGAGGTGATTTGAGAAGGGACAGAAGAAAGCAAGCCTCAAAGCAATGTACACTAACATCGATGGAATTACAAATAAAGCAAATGAGCTTGGAGAACGGGTGCTAGAGGAAAACCCAGACATAATAGCCTTCACTGAAACAAAGCTAACGAAAACGATAACAAACGCAGTGTTCCCACAGGACTATTATGTTATGAGGAAAGAGAGGGAAGGAAGGGGTGGTGGTGGTGTAGCTCTGCTGGTAAGAAAAGGCTGGGATTTTGAGGAGATGGTTATTCAGGGCTGTGAAAGTTTCAGTGACTACATAGCAGGTACCATAACAAATGGAGGGAAAAAAATTATAGTCGTAGTCATATATAATCCACCACCAAATGACAGAAGACCTAGACAGGAATATGATATAAACAACATGGCCGCCATTAACATAATAAAAAGAGCAGCTTCTGTTGCTAGCAGGAATGGAACTGGACTACTAATTATGGGAGACTTCAACCATGGGAAGATAGATTGGGAGAACAGAGACCCGCATGGAGGACCAGAAACATGGAGAGCTAAGCTGCTGGACGTGGCAACAAGAAACTTTCTAAGCCAGCACATCAAAGAACCAACAAGAATGAGAGGAGAAGATGAACCAGCGATGCTTGATTTGATATTTCCCTAAATGAGTGGGATATAAGGGAAGTTAAGATGGAAGCGCCCTTGGGAATGAGTGACCATAGTGTATTGAACTTTGAGTACCTGGTAGAGCTAGGAATTATCTCCCCCCAAAAAGAACTAGGAATCAAAAGGCTGGCATACCGAAAGGGGAATTATGTACAGATGAGAAGTTTCCTAAGTGAAATACCTTGGGACACAGACCTCAGAGATAAGTCTGTACAGGGTATGATGGACTATGTTACCCAAAAGTGTCAGGAGGCAGTAAACAGATTCATCCATGTCCAAAGGGAAAAATCCGAGAAGCAACAGAAGAATCCATGGTATAATAGGGCATGTATGGAAGCAAAGAAACTGAACAAAAGGGCGTGGAGGAACTTCCAGAATAACAGGACACAGAAACAAGAGAGAGATATCAGAGAGCCAGGAATGAGTACGTCAGGGTGAGAAGAGAAACAGAAAAAGTTTGAAAATGATATAGCAAACAAAGCCAAGACCGAACCAAAGCTACTCCACAGTCACATCAGAAGGAAAACAACAGTGAAAGAACAGGTATTGAAACTTAGAACAGGCGAGGACAGGTATACAGAGAATGACAAAGAGGTGTGTGAAGAACTCAACAAGAGGTTCCAGGAGGTCTTCACAATAGAACAAGGGGAGGTCACTGTGCTAGGAGAAAGGGAGGTAAACCAGGCGGCCTTGGAAGAGTTCGAAATTACGAGAGAGGAGGTCAAGAGACACCTGCTGGATCTGGATGTTAGAAAGGCTGTTGGTCCAGACGGGATCTCACCTTGGATACTGAAAGAGTGTGCAGAGGAACTTTGCTTGCCACTCTCCATAGTGTAAAGTAAGTCACTGGAGACGGGAGACCTACCAGAAATATGGAAGACGGCAAATGTGGTCCCAATATACAAAAAGGGCGACAGGCAAGAGGCACTGAACTACAGGCCAGTATCCTTGACTTGTATACATGCAAGGTGNTCACTCCCAAAATGTTGGGCTGGATTTTTTTTCTAGGTGGGATCTGGCAACTATCAGTCGTGGCTGTACTATAGCTGCCCCTATCCCAGGCGGGGTGTTTAAATTATAGCGCTAGACACGAAATCATATATAAATGATGTGCGCGATTTCGTTTTGTCACTGATATCTTTTATATATGATATGCGCGGTTTGAGGGTTAAAGAGGAAGCTCTAGTTGTCATAAATAAAGAGAAAAGTAACAAACTACATAAATTATGGGTTAGTAAATATAACAAAAAAATATCAAATCTAATATATTAATCAGTTAAAAAATGAATAAGGTTTAAGGAAGAAGATAATTCTTGTTCTGCTGTCAGTGAGGGCAATAGTGAGTCACAATCCCCATTTATATACTGAGTGTGCAGTCAACGAAAATGGAAAAAGATGAACAATATTTGAAGATTCAATAAATTTTGGTTTGTAAGAAAGTACTTAAATTTTAAAATATCTATTTATTATGATAAAAGTTTTAATAAATTATTGATATATAAAAATACAGAGCAACATAAATGGTTACAGAGTTAAAATTGGGGAATTTTTCACAACTCTTTATATTAAATAATCTTCAATTACCAGCGAAAAGAAAACAGAGTCAAAACACAAGTAAATTAATAGGGAGAGTTGTAATATTTAACCATATCGATGTTCTTTTAGGTTGCTCTCAAGGCTGCCCATATAGAAAACTATCATCATCAATGGATTATGATATACTAATTCCTGCTTCAGGCAATGAAGAAGAATATCTAGTTCTGACGCCCTTAGCTGATACCTATGTCAATTTTTTAATAGATGGTAAAAGAAAGACATAGTGTTTCGACCATAGTAAATCACACACAAAGATTGTAAATAATGTTAACTCATCAGAATGGTGTGATACCCTAAATAGGTCTGTTGCCTTCAAGTTTGTATTTGAGAAGAATAATATTAAAATCTCACACGGCCACGATCGCGTGCTTGACAATGTAACAACATATAATAAGATCCTAAACTTAAGGTTTTCCGAGAAGATTTAAATGGGACACTCTATATAGCACAGTGTATTGGTAACTGTAAAATAAATATTAACTCACATACTATTATTTATACCTACATATATCCATATTTCATTTGGGTGTAGTATTAAGATAATTTCAGTTAGTTTATTAATTGTACAGTTCTATTTCAGTATCAGTTTTAAAGTGAAAAAAAACAGGAAATCATAGGAGAGTATATTTCATACGAACTTCCCGAACCACTATAAAATAAAAGTCATATTGATGAAACGTCAACCAAACCAAACCTCACTCACCTCTCACACAAAGAATTGTATTAGTTTAGGTTAGGTTAAGGTATGTATGTTTTAGGTAAGTTAAGTTAGGTTCTGTTGTTATACAGTGACACCCAAATTTGATCGAATACTGTGACTCATTCACAGTGAGAAACTTTGTGTATCGACCAAGTAGCCGCTTAATACACTTGTAGAATTTCATTGTTTTCTTCCTTTTTTACCACCAAATAATAATTATTATTATATATTATATTTTGTCCCAAGAAAGTCAATGTTAGGATTCAATGGGAAAATTTGGGGTGAATTTACAAACCGGGGGACCTGGAAACGAATTAAATTCATTGGAGGTACAACAACTATTTACGATAGTTTTACCTAATTTTTAAAACAAATTAACTCATATAATGAAATGGATACTGTATCTCATGAACATCTTTAATTGACATACTTACCCCAAAGATAGGTAGAAATTGAATAACTCAAAACGAATTTCCTCATAAGAAATTTGTGTGTCAGCCAAGTTGCCGTTTAATGCACTTTTAACTTGTTTTTATTCTGTTTTTTTTAACGTAAAACTAATTATTATATTATTATATCATAAGAAAGTCATGAATGAGTCCAAAGAAAGTCAATGTTAAGATTTAATCTAGGAAAATAGTTGTAGAGAATTAACAACAACCCAACTCTGGGAATGGATTAAATTGATAAGTGGATGTACAACTGTAGTTTAAATTAAAGGAAAAAATAAAAAATGATGTTTTGGATTTTGGTCCATAGTAAAAATTAAATTAAAAGAAAATAAGAAGACCCAAGAATGTTTGTGATTAGACTATATTTTAAGATGATTCTATATAAATGTATGAATTAGGTCACAAACAACTCTTGCCCCCATACCTCATCAATCAATCAACACAAATCCAACTTAGATCCTATATAAAATGTATGAATTAGGTCACAAAGATCCTATATAAATTGTATGAATTAGGCCACAAACAACTCTTGTCCCATACCTCATCAATCAATCAGCACAAATCCCACTTAGTACCAAATTACATACATGGTTATTTACCTAGCAAATAGACCAATTTAAGAACAATAGAAGGTGAGAATAATCTCCTATAAAAATTTGCGAATCTACACCTATACCTTTCAATTGTGAAAAGACTTTTAATCTTTTCAATGAGCTTAAAAACCTTTTCATCTTTAAAGGATGGGATTATTTTTAATATTTTGGACAGCTCGACTTCTGGGAGAATATATATTATTCTTTTAAATATCTCCTGGAGCTCAGGTAGTCCAAAATATTCTCTCAGCTCCCCAAAATCACATTCTAAATCCTTGGTTTGAAACTCCATTTGTATACACAAAGCGTTTAAATTACGTTCTATGTCAATGTTACTGTCCAAGTCAAAAAGTAGTAGGTTATCTTCATATGGATCAAATGGATCGAATGTGATATATAAGGTGCATATGTAAGAACATGGTTTGCTCCTTAAGATCCTTCCTTTCTTTTCTTCAGCATTTAAACCAACCATCCATCTATTGGGTTTCATATGTGTGTCAGAATTCTTGTTGTAAACTTGTCTGTAGCTCTGGGCATCTTCTTTTTTATTTTCTGGGGTCGAAGATATTTATCATTCTTGGGTCGACGTGAACGATGACAGCAACGTTGAGAGACTTCTTTAATCTACGAAAAACAAAATCAGTTGCATCGTTATCCCTTTAGCACACTATCTAAATATTTTTAAAATTAATTAACAAAACGTCTGATACAGAACAGAATGCTAGAATTATTAAGACAATCCTTTCCAATAAATTAAGTAATTATAATTTTTTTTTTAAACAAACCTTATGTTTCAAAATTAACCAAATAGAGACTTAAATAATGATAAAATTCAATAAAAAAAAGGTATTTAAAACATACTTTATGTGTCAAGTGAGCAACAAAACAAACTAAACTCTTCAGTTGTAAAGACGGATGAGCTTTATAGTCAAAGACTTGTGTAGGGCTGGTTAAGTGACTACCAGCCATCTGTTTATATACTCTGGACAAATTTTGTTATCATCTGAAGTTACCGCATCCTATAAAAGTGGTGCCACCTCTCTCTCTCTCTCTCTCCCAAATATTTAGACCCTTTCCGCTCACCTATATCCCAAGCACCCCTCGACTTTAGCCACCATCACCATCATCACCACCGGTTATCAAGACCCCCAACTACTGACATCATCAACATTGCCCAGTAATGTTTAAAATCAACAATATGATTTATGCTATGCTCAGATAATTTACAGTTCTTTTGTAATGGATGAATAAAATATATAATGTGGCTCAATACGTTCATAATTAAGGATGTCTGATCTTGAGGAAGACCACAGAGACAACAATATTATAATTATTATTGCCATTGAGAATGAGATCAATATTATTTTAGCAATTATAATACAGACACATATATGTTCTCCAAGACGTGTTCACATTTCACACTTTTGGTAAATATGGACATGTTTACCCTTGAGACACATGTACTTCATGTTTGTTAAAAATTTAAGTTTGGTCAGAAGATATTTTTTCTTATGTATCGTTACCACCTATTTTAAACAATATTTTTTTCTTCCTCGGCTTTGATACCTTTCGATAATTACTTACTTGATCTGGAGATTTTTCATCCTATGAGTCCACTCCACTTTCGGACGAATTTTCAGATGAGTCTTCAGATGAATCATCGTCACTGTTGGATTTTAAGACGGATGAAAGTAAAGTAGATAATAATTTGTTGTTTCTGCTGATCCAATCGATTTTCTGTGTTCTCTTAGGGGTGGGTTAAGATCATTAGATGATGAGGTGATTTTGTTGTAGAGTTCAGCTGGAGCAATTTGGGGACATTGGATTGGTGAAGAAGATGGCGGGAAGGGGGGATTGGATGTCTCAGGGGCATGTAAAGTTGGGTTGTTTATAGGGAACCGGTCTGGGTCAATTGTGTTCAGAGTGAACTTTGTTATATTTATTTTGGGAAGGTTGTTATCGAGCCTGAGGTTGTTCCAAATATTTATTAGGCGAATAGGATCTGGGTCGCTACCTGATATAGTTCTGGCATATTCCAGCAAGCAATAGGCTGCAGGATGAAGATGGGGTTGTTGGTTCATAATTGACTTATGGCTCTAATGGGCAAATCCTATACTGCACTTTTTTGTTGTGACTACTGTACTTAGTTAGTTCTAGATGTGGACCGCCAAGTTGTCGGAGTCTATTTATATAACCTCCTTGCCAATGTTATCCTTGTCTCCCTAATACCGGATTAGTCTTTGACTAAAGCTCATTCTTCTTTACAACTTTTAGTTTGTTTTGTTGCTCACTTGAAACATAAGGTATGTTTTAAATACCTTTTTTATATTTAATTTTATCATTATTTAAGTCTTTATTTGGTTCATTTTGAAACATAAGGTATGTTTTAAAGAACTTTTTATTAAATTTTTTTGTATCACTATTTAATTCTTTAGAAAGAATTGGTTTAATAATTCTAGGCTCAAAAGTGAATGAATATAATTATCTTATTTAACTAGCGAAGTAAGATTTTAAAGGGGACAAAATTATCTATTTGAGTGATTCATTATTAAAGGTTTAGTTCTGTATCAGACATTTGTTAATTTTTAAAAAATATACTTGTCTGATGAATAAAGAATTATTTTCATGACATGTGTTCAGGCCCCAACCAAGCCAGATACTAGATCTATATAGTATTACCGAGATGACAAGCTACAATATGTTGCAATTTTTCTATGTTTTTCTTGTATATTTGTGGTATTTATTTTTTAATTTCATACAGATGTGATGAACATGACCAAGATTGAATAAGAAGGAAAATGTTGAGCTCACAAAGTATGTGGTTAAAAGACACTAACCAGGAACAGATAGATATTTCCAGCTGCCATATTAGTACAAATCTACTGTAATTGCAATAAGAATTGGTTCTGGAACCACAAAGATATTATCAATGGCATAGAGAATATCATCAAGATGTTATGATTGGAAAGTTGTAACGGAATAAAAATAAAAAGGACTGAACAAACTGACAAAACCATTAAAAAATATCTCTCATCATTGATATGTTGTACAAATGTAATCTTCGTCTTCTCTTCTTCTTGACCGTCCTCCACTACCTTCGCTTCTACAACTTGATCTTGCAACACCCCCCGATTTCTCCTCTTTTAATAATACCGTTAACATTAATATAATAATTTTTTACTGATTATTCCAAGTATATATATTTTCCCTTTTTTGTGAGAGGTAAGCCATCATTTTAGTTATTGCATGCATGATCAGGGGAAAGATAAGAAAATAATTTTGCATGTCTTGGTATTGTTTCTATTGGATTTTTAATTTTATTAATAATACCAGTAAATTGTTCCAATAAATCACAATTCATGTCCCACGCTATAGATAGTGATATATTTCTTAGTTTTGACCAATAATCATTTTTTTCATAATTCGTAATAAGACGCTCAATGATATTTTCATCATATATCATGACTTCATCGATTTTAAAGTACATATCAATATTTGTAACAGATTTTTTGTTTACTTCTAATGTTTGTTCATAAGTTAAACAATTTCTAATAATATACTCACTTAAACTTTGTTTTAAACTTTGTTTAACATTTCTTACCCCATCTAAAAGAAATACCCATAAATCTACCACAGTGTTAAAATATATTATCATTTTGGCCTCTTCAATTTTAAATGTGGAATATACCCCAAAATCTTCGTCAATTACAATATCCTGAGTGTGAAATTGTGTGAAACAATTTTCATACCAGTCAAATTTATTTTCAGCTGTTAATCCTCACATATCGTAAATTTTCCAATAAATTAACTGTCTTTTGTTAAGATTGTGCAGATAATTAAATTTAATGTGGGATCATCAATATTATCATTTATTAACTTATATAACTTATAAGCTATAAATAATTATCTTATTAGATTAAGTCTCAGGGGTAAATAATATAATCCAGGAATTTTTTTTGTGTTAAATTTTTCATTATTTATATGTTCGATTTTTATATTCATGAAAAGTCCCTCTTTTTTGTTCATATTTTTTAAATCTTTAAATATTCAATTCTAATACTTTCCCGAAATGATCTGCCATAGCAACAAATAGGGAATTAATTATTGGGTAAGATTTGTAATCATCTGAAGTTATAAATTTGTAATAGAATTGAATCAAATACATCCCAATAACATATGGTCTTTGTTTCAAGGTTATCTGACCATGGCATAGACAAACAAAGACTACTTTTTTTTCCGTGGTGTAACGTGTCGATGTTAATGTACTCTCAGATCAAAGACTACATCCTGCCTATCTCATATAAACGTTTTTTTTCTTTTGCAACGGAATAAGTATGGAATGGAATATAGATTTGTAGAAGAATTTGAAAAGCAGGTTTTAATAGCCCTAAGAACATTTTTGGGTCAAATAGTAATATTAGAAAGTCTTGGGCTTAAGGGATCAGCTGGTCTTGGATCAGGACGTGAAAAAAGAGACTATGAAGGTTGTATTGTCGGACAAACAAAGGCATATATATTTTCAGTCATATCGAACAAAGATTAGGGAAAGACAGATAACGGATAATGATGAAGAGATGAATAGTGTATTTAATAAAGATTTTATAGCTAAACTAACCCTCAGCCAGACAAGTCTATGTGAATGAGAACGAAGAATGGTTGGAGTATTAAATATATTAGATTTTATTATTTTTATATTTACTAAACCCATAATTTTGTTGTTTGTTACTATTCTCTTTATTTATGACAACTAGAGCTTCCTCTTTAAGGATATTTTGAATATTTTCAATACTATTTGTGACTCATGTGGTCTCATCCATCTCTTTCTGGTAAAATAGATTCAGGACTGGGTGTCCGGCTATATATGGCAGATGATACAAGGATACAAACTAGAACTGCATCATCCTTTGCAGATGACAACATTGATAATAAGTACCGGATATTAAACATAGATGACAGACAAACGCTGGGCATTGTGGGTATAAATGTGGGTTCACATCTTGCTCAACTCAGTCACAGCCCACCTCCTGTTACAGTCAATTATATCCAATACGGCCTCTTGCCCACACCTTCTGTGTCAAGTACGTCCCACTAAGGGCACTATATCCTGTGAAATGTGAAACTTTTTATACGACCAGGCTCACCATACCATTATTTTTTATTCATTTTAATATTTGTTTCTTGTTGCAGAACGTGAATGCTGTCATACAATAATACGAGACTGCACAATGCCACTCAAGTCGAAGACTCAAAAACTAAAACAAGCGCAAGCGCCATATGCTCGCCGTATTTATCAACAACAGAAAGCTGCTTCAGCTCAAGAGCTGAGACAAGACACAGATCACAGTGAGTGGCAAAAAATTAATTATAAAATAAAATCACAGGAGACAGTGCTAATGGTAACAGATAGGAAGCTTGAAAAGTACCTTGATTATAATTATGTGTGTGATTGTTTATATGATAAACTATGTCATACAGTCAAGATATCTGATCAATGATAATGTACAAGTGACAAAAAGCTGTAGTCATTGTAAACTTACAGTTTCACGAAGATTGATGGAAAATCACGAGAATGGTGATGTTGTATTTGCTTCCAGTAGTTTGAAAAGGCGTAAAGATACCGAGAGCAGTGCCACAAAACGATTGAAATTATTTAGACAGGACACAGAAGAAAACAGTGAAGAAGTAACATTACGTGAGACAGTGCTGATGGTGACAGATAAGGAACTTGAAAAGTACTTAGATGATAATTATGTAAATTATGTTATTTTTGTTTTCATAATAAACCACGTCATACAGTCAAGGTTTATCAACATAATGTGCAAATGATAGAAAGCTGTAGACACTGTAATCATACAGTTTCACGAGCATTGATGGGGAATCACGAGATTCTGAAGATATTAGTGTACTTCAACATGCTAAATTGCCAAGGATACATGTTCTACAGGAGTATCTGTGCCATAAATAGAATGAAATTTGTGTCACCATTGGTGTATAGCAGGTGTCAGAATCATAGAAAAAATACAGCTTATATGAGATGGAAGGAAGTGCAAGAAAACACTCACAGTATAATATTTGACCATTAAAAAACAGTTAAATATAGACCCCATTGGTGGCTTCTTTAAATTGATGTGTCCTTTGACGGATCTAGGAGCCCTTATTCACAAATTGGCAATGCTTTCGTTGTGGAAATGTTAACAGGCATGGTTGTGGACTTCAATGTGTTCTGTAAAAACTGCATTCAGTGCCAAATTCTCCAGCGTAGTAAACAGACTGGAAAAATAAACCAGGCCCAGTTTAATAATGAGATGGCTGAACATCTACCTCATTGTGAAAAGAACTACCACAGCAGTCCAAAAATTATGGAAGAGGATGCTGCAGTGTTGATGTGGGGTCGATCACAAAACATCAAACTCAGGTATACAACTGTGGTGGATAACAGTAACTCCTCTTCTGCCTACAATAAAGTTTGTGGAATGAACTCTGGTGCTGGACCATATGGAAATGTAAAGGTGGAAAAGACTGAGAGTAAAAATTTCTTAGTCGTGAGACTTGTTACACAGCTCTGCAACTTGGAGTCAAAGGGAAGGCCGAAGGTAATGAAAAGCTAAGTTACGAGACCTTTTGGAGGTTGATGGTTCACTTCAAACGAGCCATCAGGGACAACATCAACACAGACTGGAGAAAAATGAGCAGTTCCTGCATATCCGGACTGTTCCATGAAACGTCCACTGATGGAAATCCATTCCACGAGTTCTGTCCTGAAGGCAAAAAAACTTGGTGTTTTTATCAACAAGATGTTGCAATAAAAAGATCCACGATCACACAAGACCATGAATATCCCACTATCAAATATAGACTTAGTTTAAGTCAAAAGTCTCAGTCTCCGTGGTGTAGTGGTAAGACACTCTCCTGGCGTTCCGCGAGCGCTATGTCATGGGTTCGTATCCTGGCTGGGGAGGATTTACTGGGCGCAATTCCTTAACTGTAGCCTCTGTTTAACGCAACAGTAAAATGTGTACTTGGATGAAAAAAACGATTCTTTGCGGCGGGGATCGTATTCCAGGGACCTGCCCGAAACTACGCATACTAGGGCTGTACAAGAATGTAACAACTCTTGTATATATCAAAAAAAAAAAAAAAAAAAAAAAAAAAGTCTACCACAATCTTGTCTCGGAGTAAAATATGAAAAGTGTCTGAAGGGAAAGGCAAATGAGTCTCTACACCACCGAGTTTGAAATAGCGTCCCCAAAGACAGATTTGTCAGTCATTCAACGGTTGAGTTCAGCACGGCAGTAACGGCCATCAACCACAACGCCAAGTCTTTGGGCAGTCTTATTGGTATACTTCAGAATGATATTACTTACTGCTACTTCAAGATGACGATGACGATGATGATTCAGAAACTAACAGGGGACTGTACCTGTTAGTGCATTACAGTGTCACCTTGAGGAACTATATTTTGGACCAATTATAAAATAGTTGGTATAAAATTCGTTGAATAATAAGTTTTGTATTTTTTGTCTTCCTTTTTATTTAGGTTGCAGTTGCAGCATATACAACAAGTAAATAAAGTTTGAACAAACTTCATTTTCCCGCGTTATTCTTCATTAAAATATAAAAAAAAATATAATAAGTACCAGACATTCAACAAAGATGGCAGATAAACCCTGGATATTGTGGGTATAAAAGGGGGGTTCACGTCCTACATTCAATCAGTCACAGCCCACCCCCTGTTACAGTGAATTATATCCAATATGACCCTCTTGCCCACACCCCCTGCTCCTGTGTCTAGTAGGTCCCACTAAGGGCTCACTATATCCTGTGAAATGTAAAACTTTTTATAGGATCAGGCTCACCATGCCATTAATTTTTATTAATTTTATTATTTGTTTCCTGTTGGAGAAGGTGAATGCTGTCATACCATAATAAGAGACTGCACAATGCCAAGCAAGTCGAAGATTCAAAAACTAAAACAAGAACAAGCGGCATATGCTCGCCATATTTATCAACAACAGAATGCTGCTTTAGCTCAAGAGCCAAGACAAGACACTGATCACAGTGAGTGGCAAGAAATTAATTATAAAATATAATCACAGGAGACAGTGCTAATGATAACAGATAGGAAGTTTGAAAAGTACCTTGATTATAATTATGTGATTGCTTATATGATAAACTATGTCGTACAGTCAAGATATCTGATCAACCTGATAATGTACAAGTGACAAAAAGCTGTAGTTATTGTAAACTTACAGTTTCACGAACATTGATGGGAAATCACGAGAATGATGATGTTGTAGGTACTTCCAGTGGTTTGAAAAGGCGTAAAAATACCGAGAGCAGTGCCACAAAACGATTGAAATTATTTAGATAGGACACAGAAGAAAACAGTGAGTGGGAAGAAATTAAATATAAAGTAACATCATGTTAGACAGTGCTAAGGGTGACAGATAAGGAACTTGAAAAGTATTTAGATGATAATTATCTATGTTATTTTTGCTTTCATAATACACCACGTCATGCAGTCAAGGTTGATCAACATGATGTGCAAGTAATAGTAAGCTGTAGCCACTGTAATCATACAGTTTCACGAGCGTTGATGGGAAATCACGAGATTCTGAAGACTTTAGTGCACTTGAACATGCTAAATGGCAAAGGATACATGTTCTACAAGAGTATGTGTGCCATTAATAGAGTGAAATTTGTGTCACCATTGGTATATAGCAGGTGCCAGAATCATATAGGAAATGTGGCTAATATGAGATGAGGAGGAAGTGCAACAAAACACTCGCCATATAATAATTGACCATTATAAAAACAGTTACATAGAGACCCCATTCATGGCTTCCTTGACATTGATGTGTCCTTTGACGGATCTAGGGGCCATTATTCACAAATTGGTACTGCTTTTGTTGTGGAAATGTTCACAGGCATGGGTGTGGACTTCAATGTGTTCTGTAAAAACTGCATTCAGTGCCAAATGCTCAAGCGTAGGAAACTGACTGGAAAAATAAACCAGGCCCAGTTTGATAGTGAGATGGCTGAACATCTACCATATTGTGATAAGAACTACAATAGCAGTTCAAAAAATATGGATGAGGATGCTTCAGTGTTGATGTAGGGTCGATCAGAATACAAACAACTCAGGTATACAACTTTCGTGGATAACAAGGACTCCTCTTCTGCCTACAATAAAGTTTGTAGAATGAACCTTGGTGCTGGACCATATCGATAAGTAAAGGTGGAAAAGGCCGAGTGTAAAAATTTCTTAGTCGAGAGACTTTATACAGAGCTCTGCAACTTGGAGTCAACAGGGAAAGTCGAAGGTAATGGAAATCTAAGTTATGAGACTGTTTTGAAGTTGATAGTTAGCTTCAAAAGAGCCATCGTGGATAACATCAACACAGACTGGAGAAAATGAAGAGTGACTGCCTATCCGGACTGTTCCATGAAATGTCCACTGATGAAAATCCAGATCACATGTACTGTCCTGAAGGCAAAAATTCTTGGTGTTTTATCAACAAGATATTGCCAATAAAAGAGCCCACGATCACACAAGACCATGAATTCACCGCTATCGTACAATGACATGGCTGAAGTCGGTAAGATCTACTCCAATTTTGTCTCAAAGAAAAACATGAAAAAATGTCTGAAGGGAAAGACTCCAAATAAGTCTCTACACCACCGAGTTGGATACCGTCCCCAAAGACAGGTTTGCAAGTCGTTCAATGGT
>WNGS01039543.1:9642798-9661915 GCA_020271785.1 Procambarus virginalis | reverse complement strand
ATGGTAAGGAGGGAGACGGGCTGGAGGGTGGAATAGTGGCGCGAGGAGGAAGAACTTTCCTCCCTCCCTCCCTCCCTTCCTTCCTTCCTCCTTCCTTGTCCTTCACTTTTCTCGTGCCCCCTTCATTTTTTTTCTTTAAATGCACATTTCCATCATTTTCTTTCCTTCCTCAACACACCCACCTCATCCCTCTCCTTCCTCTTCCGCATTTCTTCTCTCGTCCTCCCCCCCCCCCCTCCCACATCTTCATATATCAGCCGCTGTTACACTTCAGGGCGGCCTTTTAACCTCCTCTCCCGTCACTCGCTCCATGTTTCATATTTATCTTGTGTAAACCCTTCCTGTCGCTCACCCAACACCCTTTTCCATTCTCGCCCTTTCCTTATTAATTCTACATTTTTAGTTTTGCGTTTTTTGTTTTGATTTTTTTTTTCGAGTTTTGTGCACTCCCAACTTAATTCGTACACACACTTGCATTTTCATGCCCAAAGCTGCATCACTTATGAACCCATCCCTGCCCTTGCGGGCAGTACACAATAGAAAGTTGTTTTTACATATCCATACATTAAAACATTGATTGGAACCATGATATATGTGCTTCAGCCTACAGTTTAGACCTATTGTCTTATGTATGACGCTCTGTCCTGCGTGACGGTGAATACCAGCATTACCTTCACTTTAATAAGACTATCAAAATCCTCAGATTAGGCAAAATTGTAATTAATTTTGTCAATAATGATGTTAATAATAATAATAGCCTTACACCAGGAAATGGAGAGAAGACGATGATTGATTTGACGACGTTTCGGTCCGTCCTGGATAATTATCGAAACGTGTTAACACATTACACGACTTAATAATGGTCCAGGATGGTCCGAAACGTCGTTTCCGATGTGACGTTTATCATCATATCTTCAGCCACGATATCGTGTCTCATCGTCTGCACGCTTGGCATTCTATTCGTACACCACTTGTATCAATTCATCACTGAGCTCACACACAAAACTAAAGCTGGTCCAACTACCACAACTGGTCTCAATTTCACCACTGGTCTCACCTGTCACTGTGGTTACTTTTCTCCCAATAGTCAATATACACTGAATGTTCTTAACGTTTACAACATTCTCACATTTTATGTTCTTTTGCTTTGGGCATCATCATCTATAGGACCCTGAAGACCATCTTAGGTCTCCAGGGAAGACCTAAGAAGGCCTTAGGAGGGAAGGGAAGACCTAAGAAGGTGGTAGTCCCAAGACTCTTGGGTCTACCTCCAGTCCCAAGAGTCTTAGGAACGACTGCTCCCCCAGTCTGAAGGGTCCCCTGAGAACGACTACTCCCCCAGTCTGAAGGGTCCCCTGAGAACGACTACTCCCCCAGTCTGAAGGGTCCCCTGAGAACGACTACTCCCCCAATCTGAAGGGTCCCCTGGGAACCTCAGTCTTTCCACCAGTTTCCTTTCACACGTCTTTCATCTTCAGATATTGAAATCTGAGAGCGTGACTTCCCTCACCTAACAATATATAAATATTTGCTGGAAGAATTTCATTCTCGCTCCTCCAAGAGATTCTTCAAGCCAACTCGGGACTCCTTATGACATTCGTCTTTTTGGTTATTGAGTGTTTGCCCTCGCAAGTTTTACAGGTTTCTTCCACCTCTTGTAACCCGCGTCCACCCCCGTCCACGGGATGGTTATAGGGTGCATAATAAATAAAATGTCGCACTTCCGCTGAATCTCCACTCTACCGCTCCCCTACCCCGAAAACCACCACCCCAGCCAACAGATATGCAATCAGATATACACTCAAGTCGGTTACACAATCGACTTGCGAATGTTTCAGGACGGACCGAAACGTCGTCGTCCCTTCACTTCCTAGTGTGTGGTCTGGTCATCAATATAAATTCACTCTCAATCACACTCAGTCACACACACGTACATTTACCACACTGGAGGAAGGCAGCAAAAGAGCAGACATGATAACTACAAGATTCTAAGATTAATTGACAAGTAGATAGTGGAGGAATACACGTCTCACAATGACGTGAGATCTCTGTAAAGAAATCTTGGGCACAGGACGGGAAGAGAACCTGAATGTTCATCCCAACCATAAACAACCTCTGACAACAACCAAATTAAAGGACAAGCGGGAAGTTCTGACATTAGAGATGACTACAAACTGAAATTTTACCAGTTCTTAACCGCCTGCTCCTTCCCATCATACTCCCCCCCCCTTCTCCCCATCACCCCCTTCCATTACCCATCCCTACACCCAGTGATACGTGTATGTGACACGGAGTAACTACACGAACGACTCCGAATGTTATGTTCCCAAAGCAAAACACATGCTGAGGGAGAGAACGTTTTTGTATCGTTTCACATGCAATCCAGATTATCCTCAACGATAACAAGCTCGATCCGCGACGAGTTCCCGGAGTTTACTGCGAGGGGAGGAATGGGGCCTGGACGGGTATACTGGGGAGGAATGGGGACCTGGACGGTATACTGAAGGAGATGAATGGGGAGGGGCCGCACAAGTATACCGGAGGAGACAAGAAATGTACAAAAAAACATAAGACAATGAAAAATATATTTATATATATATTTTTTTTTACAAAAAAAGGAAGGGAGTACCACCTCTGGCTGGAAAAGGGGGACCCATAGCCTCGGAGGAAATCACACATAATGCATTGGAGGGAATGTAGGTCCCCTCCAATACAGTTTCTGTGTGCTTTTCTCCTACCACCCCCTTCCTTTTTTTATGCTTATTTGTATTTAAAGGTTACAAAGCATACAAGACAAATGCCTAAAGGTTATGTATCTCTTGAAGCTCCTCCGCTTCCG
This sequence comes from Procambarus virginalis, assembly GCA_020271785.1. NCBI lineage: Eukaryota > Metazoa > Arthropoda > Malacostraca > Decapoda > Cambaridae > Procambarus > Procambarus virginalis. The sequence continues at coordinate 9,659,076 of WNGS01039543.1, read as the reverse complement.
GACAGGAACCGAGGACGCAGCAAGCATTTCCCCCTCTGGATCGCCACACTGAGGCGCTGAAACAAAAAACTGCAAGCCCTTGGGTCTCTGGTGACGTCGATGAGCTTGGAACCCAATTCCTTGAGAAATCCCAAGGCACTCTTGCCCCAGGGGCCATGTGTCTCAGACGCTATGGGAACAAGAGGTATTGGCCTGCAGTCAGTCGCCTGTATTGAGAGATTTTGCTGTTTCCCTGTGTTTGCCCGCCCCACCTGCTTGATCAGCTCCGAAGTGTACGTAGGTGTCAGCCAGGGTGGATACACACGTGTAGTCCCACACCAACTGTCTACCTTCCTTCCATGAGTATATGGTGATGCCATCAGGGCGAAGTGCGGGGAAATCCGGGTTCTGGACCCTAGGATGCGAGGTCTCTCTCCGTCGCTGGGCACTTAGTGAGACGAGGCTTCTCTTGATGATGTCATTGACCTCGTTGTGTCTTGCATGCCAGCCCTTTGTGCTTCCACAATGCAACCCATGCAGTCCGTATTGGTCTGCTTCCCCCCTGTTGCAAATACACTTGTATTCAGTGTGAATTGGGCAACCAAGGCGGAGGGCCACTGCTACACGAAGGGATTCTGGATCTAGGCGCGTGCCAATTGCTGACATGGGTACTGCCCAGGAGGAAGTCTCCTGCATGGGGGGCACGCACTGCTCTGAGGCGGGCTTTCTCCTTGTCTGATGTTGCGGCGCTGAGCATGGCGTCAGCTACTTTTATACTTATACTACTACTTTCTATATAATATATATAATATATAATATATATATATATCTATATATATATATATATATATAATATATATATATATATATCTGACAGGGAAGGCGCCGAGGACAATAACAAATGACATTATTTATCTGAGGCAGTAACAAAGGCCCGAGCCGGCGGGCAACCCGTCCCCACTCAGGCTGCCTCCTCCAAGCTCTGAACCCCAAACTCGCCCAAGCACCGACCGACCCAAAAGATACATTCGTTAATAATAACGTATTGTGCATTCACAGTCGACATACAAATTAACATTATTTAATATTAATAACTAATTTAATCATGGCCTAACTACACACAAAATTAATATTTTAATATTGAGAAAGTACCGATTATGAATGCACAATGTTCACATTGCTGAATGTGTCTTTGGGGTCGGCCGCTGCTTGGACAAGCATACTCTGAGGACGAGTTGTGTAGGGCGCTTGAACAGGATTTGTCATTCAAAAACATGGGTTTCGTAGCTCGATTGAAGTATTTTGGCCTATTTTTATGAGGACGAGCTACACCGAAATTTTCAATTTTGGTTATAATCAACAGAAAACAAGACTGGAAGAAACAAGGACCTGACACCCCCCCCCCCCCCTCCCAATTCCTTCTTTCATCTTCCCACCCCCCCCTCCCATTCCTTCCTACATCCCCCACCTCCCTCCTACTTCTCTCTCCCATGCCATTCTCTCCCACATCCCCAATCCTTGTCAAGCCTCCTCTCATCCTTATCCACGAACTAGGAAAATTTATTGTCCAAGGGGAATAGGTAGAATCTAGCCATGCTTTTATGGCAGATTGAACTATACATGACTGGAGCCATTTATTACAGAGCCATTTTTTTCAAGACTTCATGTAATAAACAGCAGCAGCTCCAACAAAAGCCGATACTACAGCAGCAACAAGTGTTGTATGCATACTGAAGAAACACAGTTCTCACGAACGAATTGCTTATATTCTACCAGATAACTATGGACCAAAAGCTTTCTGTTAGCTTTCCTATGTACATAAATTGAGCCTCTACTCTTTCCTTCTCCCTCTGCGCCTCTGTTCCCCCCCCCTCTCCCCCACCACACCTGGCTATCAAACACGTAAAGTAATTTACCTAAACGTCCACGAAAAATGGAATTCATTACGACTAGTAATTCCACTTTTAATATCTATTTGAACAAGGGATTCCCTGTTGACCTCAGGAAGTCAAATACTTAATTTTTCTTTCACTCTTAAAAATCATTATCATGCTCCCCTCCCTCGCAGTTATTAAGCACAGCTAAAACGATTTTTAGTATTATGGCAAATTTGTTCATAAATGAAAGTGTGCAGTATTCTTTATTTAAATTGTTCTTACTTGGAAACAGTAATTTAGAACATTAGGGAGAAATCGCTATCATCACTACACCAAATTCTTGCCTAATACGTCTGTAGCCTCAGGTCACTGAGATTAACTTGTTCACAGTTTCAATAGGCTCAGTTTTATCAAGTCTGCTTCTGTACACTTAACCTTTGATCTTTCAGTCCTTCACCTCTTCGACCCTTATGAAGCAACATTTATCGTACCCTGCAAAATGTCTTTCTTGTAACTAAGCCTCACGATATAATTTGTCCATTATAAACCCAAATGTGTGTGTTCTTGTGTAAAAGAGAAGCACATCACCCCCTCCAGTCGAGATGTCTGTATTTAACATGTACATACAGGCAATAAAATAGCTATATTGCCTTAGTACCGCAGTGTGTGAATACTTCGGAGTGGAAACATTACGGCCAGACTTAACCTGACCTCGTCGTGCGTTTTTTTATTAACACATTAAAGTACATCTACATTTGTGCAGCTACCTTGGACTATATGAAGGGGAGAACGGTCTCAAGGACTAGCTACGAAATGTTAAAAAGATGGACAAAACCTATGGATACCACCGTAGCAGTCACGAAGATTTCGCAACGTTTAATGTTTAAACATATGTTTAAGTATAGTTTGGTGCAAACTGAAGCAACCACAGTGAGCCTGTAGCAACGCAGAGGTATAACACCTGCAATGTTCCTCTTTGGCACACCCCCCCCAGTCCCAGACTACCCCCTCCTTCTCCCGCTCTTCCTATCTTCCTAATCTCCCAGTCTTCATATTTTATCTCGACCCAGTAATACAGTCTTCTCCTATTGCCCCACTCGCTGACTTCCCCTCTTCTCTTGACCCCATCATGGTCTTTCCCTCTTGCTTATTCCGCATCAGTTTTTTTGCCTCTACCGCCTCAAAGTCTTCCCCCTCAACCCTCGACCCACACAAAGTCTTCTCCCTCTGCTATTGACCAGCTCATGGACTTCCTCTCTTGTCCTCTCGCCCTCACAGACGTCCCCCTTCACCTCTAAATCTCGAGTGTTAGCTAGGCAAATGCAGGAGCAGCAGCCACTACACGATACCCTGGTATAATTCACAGCCGGCGAGGGCTCCCAAGATCAATTGCTAGCTGTTGGCATTCTGATAATCTGCGATTACCACAGCTGGTATGTAATATACACAGGGCCTGTGTGCAGGTTGTGGTGGGGCGGGTAAAGGGACGAATAACAGGAGAACGGAAAGTGAACGAGAAAATAATTGTTTCAACAATTATCTGATGCAACAGCAACATCCTTGTCGCATTATGTATTCAAAATATTAAAATATCCTTTGAATTAAGTTTCCATTCTGGACGACACTTCAACAGTCAACCCGAAAGGAATCGAAATCTGGCCTCAAAAGGACTTCTTGGTTAATTCAGGATTCAACACATTGCCTTTAAATATATATATTATCACAGGCGTGTACAGGCGCAGACGACTTCCGATTCTGTTAGCAGGATGAGAGCGTTACCTCTCCTTAGCTTATGATAAGCATTACCCACTATTTTTCTGAGACACATCCTATCAATCGGTAACAACCAGGTACCCAATTACTTCTGGGTGAACAGCGGCGAGCAGCTATGGGATTCTAGCCCAGACAATCCTCCCTGGCTAGGACTCGAACCCGGACCAAACCTCTCACGAGTTCCGCGGAGTGTTACCTATTCTTCAGCCACAAGGGTTGAACAAGGGAACATTCTGAAACTTTTATACAAAGTAAGAGCAATTCTGGAATATGCAGCATCAGCGTGGATTTTTTTTATCTCAATCACAAAACGCAGGTGGAGAAGTGCAGAGGTATACCCCATAGACTGGTTCCTGAAAGACTAATGTAATTATATATAATATCAAGTGTAATGCGCTATGGGAAAAGTTACAAGCATACTCATTACATAGCTTCGTATGTGGATATGAGACAGCTTTAAATTCTCGAGAATCTATACTCCAATCAATTGCACGGTGATTGACAACTAGCAGAAGCTCAACTTCCGGTAGGTTGCGAATACAATTAAGCAAGAACAATCCCAAACAATTTTCCAACTGGGTGTCCGAACACGCACTCTCTTCCCGCCTGCCTCCCCGCCCCCCCCCTCCCCCGCTACATCCGCAATGTTAAGGTAATATATCAAGGAGAGGCAGAGGCTCAGGCGCCCCACCCGCCGTGGGTCAACAACCATTAGAAAATTAAGTAGCCACATGTAATTTGTACCCTTTTTGGGGGGGTATGACCTTACTATATGTTTTTCCTTTGTGATGTCGAGCATACGTCTAGCATGTTGATCTAGCACCCTGGGTGACTATGTAATGCTCATACTCGCACTTAACACAGTACACTGTGGTAGAGAGCGCCACCATGACTGCTTCTTATATTAGGGCCGACAACAGAGGCTTCCCATTATTCGGGCTATTCATGCCCGTGCCACCTCTTGGGTGGCTTAATCTTTTATCAATCAATCAGGCTTCAGTGAACAGTCTCGGCACAACAAAAATAATGTCGATACATTTTAGACCTCAGTTTAATATAATATAATCCCCTATGAGACAACGTTATGTATTTAGGTGCCATCTTGACGTACAAACCACTGTTTTTTCAAAGTTTTTATGTGAAGCAGCCAGAACCACACCACTTAGAACTTATTAAACTCTGTCCAAATATTTATGTACGTGCATAATCTTTTATTCAATTTAAATGACACCAAAAATGCTTTTCATTATTCATTATCTGGAATTGAAATTCCTATTTTTTCCATTCGTAATTTTGGATTACTAATTGTTGCACACACTTTTCGATGCTTTCCTGTAGTAATCTAGTTTGTTAACTCGCAAAAAGCACAATTAAAAATGAGAAGAGAGGAAGTTAGCCTCAAATTTTGAATAAAAAATATTCAAGATGCCTCACGATTCGAAAAATTTACAAAACTCCTGAAATCATTACATTTACGATTGTACAAAAGTTTCTATGGCAAGAAAACTGCCTATTATACAAAAAAATCAAACAATTTAACCATGGAAAGGCCTTATGCAAACAGTTGTACAGTGACAATAAACAAAAGTGTGCTGCTTCCAAATTAACTTATGCCACTATTCGACGTTTGAAAGTTCCATTTGTAATAAAGATTCAGAAACGAAGAAAATATTCACTCACGGACCAACACAAGAAAATAATTGCCATGGCGCATACTACAGTGATTAAATATTGATTACAATTTACCTAGGAATTCATCTATTTTTCTTTGCTACAGCAAGGACGATGATAAAGTAATAAAATAAACTTAAGAATTCAATTATAATAGTAGATACAATAGATGTTTCATGCCTCACCACTGCACGAAACAATGATTTTAATAAAGATTAGAACTATTAATAACAGCGATACAAGATAATGACTCACAAAAAAATGGTTAATCTTTTGAAAATTAAATCAGGTTCTGAAAATTTTAAACTTTACATTATATAATTTGTCAATCACATAGAACGATAACGCTTGAAAAAATCTATGTATGGTATTTACTCGCTATTTTATGAACAGGTAAAACTGTTCCAAATCCCTCTTTCTGGCAGTGTGTCCCTGTCCCTTCTCCCTCCCTGACCCTGGTGTTCTGTCCCTTCTCTCTCCCTGATGCAGGTGCTCTGCCCCTCTCCCTCCCCGACCGTGGTACTCTATCAGCTATGCAATGTTATTATGCTCCCCCCTCCCTGTAGGAGCCAGTGTGATGGGAGCTATTACGGTCGGTACAGGCCAAAGTAAATGTGTATCATACACTCCCACGCACGGTGAGGGACAACCTCTGTGGGTAATACGATGTTCCCAAGCTCACAAAACTCTCAGTCGTCAGTATATTTGTGAATTTTCTATCACCCCTGACAAGTTACCACATTCAATGGTATTTAATTATGATATCTCTCAAAGCCTAGTTCACTGTCCAGCTATCGATGAACCTTTGGCATTCATTTTTAGGGTTATGAGTCCCAAGACAATTCTGTAGCCTAAAAATTGTACATTAATCTTATACAAATGTTTACATAACCTGGGAAATATTAGGCAGGTCAAAGTTAATGTTAAATTGGCTTAGACGTTGTTGTCTATTTTACAGCTTTCCTTAATTTATTTAATGACATTAATTTTTATATTCATCCTGTATGGGGGTGTGTGCTGCCCTCTGTTAGGGTCAGAGTGGTTGGGGAGTGCTGTCTTCTCGAGTAATTGCAGATTCCATTTCCCCCTCTCCTGTAACTGCCAACTGCACTTCCCCTTCTCTTTTAATTACAACCTCTCCCCTCTCTGGCTACACAATATATTAATGAGTTTAAAAATGCCATTGATAAAACACAACGTTATTACTAATTTATTTATTATATATATATATATATATATATATATATATATATATATATATATATATATATATATATATATATATATATATATATATATATATATATATATAAATTTGAATATGGAAGGGAGTACCACCTCTGACTGGAAGAAGGGGACCCATAGCCTCGGAGGAAACCACACATAACGCATTAGAGGGAATGTTTGTCCCCCTCCAATACAATTTCTGTGTGCTTTTCTCCTACCACCCACCTTCCTTTTGTGTTTTACTGTTTATTAGATATTTAAAGGTTACAAGATAAACACTAGTTGAACAATTAGTGTTTAAAAGTTATGGATATCTTGTAGCTCGTCCACTTCCGGACAGGAACCGAGGACGCAGCAGGCGTCATAGTTATAAATTGCTAACTACCATATCGTGGATACCGTGGAACCGACAACCACAAACCATAGCCCGTACCTCTGCCTACTAAGCCACCAAACACCCATTATTATTAGGCCGTAGCTCTACCTACTCAGCCAGGAGAGTAGGTAGAGCTGTGGGCGGAAGCTGGTAATGTGGTCAGCGGTTTGAGGTTCTGATTGTCCAGGTGAATGAAATATTATCTACAATACGGTGGTTACCAATTTATGACTAATGACGTGGATCACCTAACACCTTCATGCCAAAGCGGCACCTCTCCCTTTATCCCCTCTTCTTCCATCCACTCCCTCCTATTTCACTCTAGCTCCTCCCTCTATACTGTTTACTTCTCCATCCCTTCTACATCTTCCAGTGCATCTCTATCCTCATCCCGTTATATTATTCTCTAGGCGCGAAAAATTCCTCAAATGCAGTGGCACTTGCAACTGCCATATTGGAAAATAGCAGATTGGCTAACTCTTAACATATCTTCAAAATAAAGCAAAAGTGCTAAACCGTGCTACTTGCACAATTTGTGCTTGAACAAAAATTATCACTGGACCGTCTAGCAATTAAGGTGACAGAATGACTTAAAACCCTGGAAAGGTACGAACGCGACAGCAAAAAAGAAAATTAAACGACATTTAGCAACAATAGGAATATACCTGCAAAATGGTGATTTTTGTCCCTCGAAGACATTAAAATTCTTACCTGTAAAGAGAGAGAAAAGAATTAATCACATGCTTAGAAAATGTCTTCACGTGTTCAAATTCTCAGTCACCGCAAATATATAATAAATAATGATCACATGTTGAAATATATATATATATATATAAGCATGTGAAAGTTCCACTTGAAGATCAAAGAGTTGCTTACCTTGTTAATGGCGGGTGATCACTGGGGTCCGTCGTCCAGCGAGATGGGTAAGTAACGCAACACTTCATTTTCAACACATTTATAAAGTTACTGATTGTTAACATTACAACATGGTTGTTGTAACTCACTGTCACAGAACACTTATTTTGTGTATCCGTCACTTGGGACACTACACATAGCTGTCACTAGTACGTGGAGATACACTTTACTAAACGTCACTAAAGACCCCACAATATAATTTAGCAGCAAGTAAATGGGAACGTTGCTGCAAATTGATAATTTCTATCCCTCGAAGACATTAAAATTCTTACCTGTAAAGAAAGAGGAAAAGAATTAATCACATGCTGAAGAAGAAGAAAGTTTTCATATATTCAAATTTTTAGACACCACAATGTGTCGTGATCCATTAAGACCTCGACCACGATTTCTAGCTCCAGCCAAAACCCCTACTTAAATATTTTGAAAAAAATTAAAATCATATTTTTCTTATAGATGCATTTATTAACATCCAATGCTATTGGAAAAATTAACANGGATAAGCAGGACGAAGTGTCAGCTCCGGGCCGTCGTATGTACACTTTCCTTCGTCCAGGGTAAGCAAGTCTGGTTACAAGTGACATGTTGGACAACACCTTGGACTCCTGAATCATAATTTACCTAGCAGTAAATAGGTACCTGGGAGTTAGACAGCTGCATCGGGCTGCTTCCTGGGGGTGTGTAACAAAAAGGAAGCCTGGTCGAGGACCGGGCCGCGGGGACGCTAAGCCCCGAAATCATCTCAAGATAACCTCAAGATTCATAAGAATTCCAGAATAGAGAAGATAACCTGATAGACATGGTAACGATATATTAGATCCTAAACTGAATTCAAGAAGACAAAATACTCTTCAAAGCCAGGAACAACAGAACTAAAGGGCATAGATAAAAGCTCTCAACACAAATGACTCAGTGATGTCAGAATGTTGTTGTTGTTTAAGACTCGCTACCTGGAACAAAAAGTTCCAAGTAGCACGGGCTACGGTGAGCCCGTATTAAGAGCTTCTTCAGCGACAGAGCCGTCAATAACTGGAACAGGACAGATAGAGACTCTCACACATCCTTACTCAACTCCATTCTCACTCCCACCAGGACATAATGGATCCCCAATAATCAATAACTGGCCATCCTTGGAAAATCTGGTAGGATTGAAGTTCTTGTTTTTCTTCCATTCTGCTGATTTGTCTCGAGTCTATCTCATTTCTTTACTGCTGTTACTGGTCAGCTTTTTGTTCCCAATGATTATAGCCAACATACACGCCAGCTGACCTCCAGATATACAGGTTATAAATCAAATGATCTCGTAAAATGACGGAGGAATTCACTGGTACTAAACTTAAATGGTTGAAAGTTAGAGAAAATGTGACACATTACTGTGAGTTTGTGCCGGCAGTTCAAATGAACTGGTGTGGAACGAATGAAGGAAAAGGTGGGAGAGAGAAGGCATGCGAGCGAGCGAGAGAGAGAGACAGACGAGACAGGAAGTGTGAGTAGGAGACAAATAATATTAATAAACAGAGACAAGAAGAGATCAGCTCAGTGCTGATGGAGGACCATAGCTTGCATAAGAAGGCCTCTCGTGTGCGCCCTGTGTTTCAAGTAATCAAGGATGAGGTAACTGTAACACACAACTATTGCTTCCGTGTATACATCAAGAGATCGAAATAATTATGACGCGACTAGTAGAGCAAAAACCCTTACATGTTACCGATTCTACGACCGACTTTTAACACATTGCTTTAATTCGTAATATTTCTGGCTTAAGGAGCCACATTTAATTTGACTGTAAAGCATGTATTTGATAAAGTCAAAATATGGAGAACTGGATGATCAAATTATTCTAGTACATTATAGAAGTATGCGAAGCATCACCCATCAAGTGAAACAGGACAAGCAGAGGACACACACAAGGGTTGACCGATGAATACAACTGATCATGGAACAAGATACTGTGAACAGATGAAACAAATATTTTTTAGCAGAATAAAAGAAATGTTTCCTCACGAACATTGAGCCGTCATGTGGTGTTGAGAGGACCAAAGACGAGGCACAATCGTTTATTTATGCGGGAAACAAACGATTAGACTATCAGTGAGCAGGACGAGGATCAAACCAGCGTTCCTGGTAACCCCGGGTTCGATCCCCGTCTTGCATCCCCATAAATATATCACGTTACTATGATTTAATGATGACTGAGCTGGATTCTTAACTTGAAAATTGAATGGGAAAGAAGACGAGACGAGACGTTAAGAGTATATCAGGAGAATTATAGATGAAGAATAAAAAAAAAAATACAAAATGAATTAACTTACTCGAAAAAAATACATCAAAACTTTCCGGAGAACAGTTAGGAAAAACAAGTGCAGAAAGCCGACTGATGGAAAAGTCAACGCGAGTATTAAAATGAGTGAATGCAAACTGCTGAAAAATACAATTAGAAATAATTTGAAAGTGTAACGAGTGCAACTGGACTAAGATAACGAATCCGTTCATAGGTGATATTGGGTTTAGAGGCAGTTGGTAATGAGCGGACGTGAAGGTTAACCGGCATCACTGATGTGGTGGACAAATGTTGCATCATTGAAATGCTGCTTGGTTACTTCTGGGATAAATTATATTGGAAATAGGAACTGCTTGCAGGGGCGGGAGTGGGAGAAGTGCATCTATCTTGGGGGTACATCTATGAGTACATCTATGTAGGGGGTACATCCATCTTGGAGGGTACATTTATGAGTACATCTATGTAGGGGGTACATCCATCTTGGAGGTACATCTATGAGTACATCTATGTAGGGGGTACATCCATCTTGGAGGTACATTTATGAGTACATCTATGTAGGGGGTACATCCATCTTGGAGGTACATTTATGAGTACATCTATGTAGGGGGTACATCCATCTTGGGGGTACATTTATGAGTACATCTATGTAGGGGGTACATCCATCTTGGAGGTACATTTATGAGTACATCTATGTAGGGGGTACATCCATCTTGGAGGTACATTTATGAGTACATCTATGTAGGGGTACATCCATCTTGGAGGTACATTTATGAGTACATCTATGTAGGGGGTACATCCATCTTGGAGGTACATTTATGAGTACATCTATGTAGGGGGTACATCTATCTTGGAGGGTACATTTATGAGTACATCTATGTAGGGGGTACATCTATCTTGGAGGTACATTTATGAGTACATCTATGTAGGGGGTACATCCATCTTGGAGGGTACATTTATGAGTACATCTATGTAGGGGGTACATCCATCTTGGAGGGTACATTTATGAGTACATCTATGTAGGGGGTACATCCATCTTGGAGGGTGCATGTACTGTATCTTGGAGACAATGCCAATCATGTAGTGGGACGGGGACAGGCAGCCTTAATTATAGTAGTAGAACCTCCCTCTTGTCCCAGGTTAAACTCCACCTCATGAGAGGGGTAAACAAAGCATTAACGAGGATAGCTGCTTACCAGAGATAACTACACACTTCAGGTGGTGCAACAACTACTTCGTAACCCTTCGAACTCTGCCTTTGATAATGTTACCTTGAGTTAACGAAACGCAACTTTTAGCGTCAGGCCAAAGAAAATAGTAAAAATAAACTTTGAAGAGTTAATTTTTCAACTTGCTTCTCAAGAATACATTTTATATATATATATATATATACACAGAATCTACTCTGGTACTATAGTGTTCAGTACTAATGTATATTAATAATCCTCATGCTGCATATGGGCCAAAAGAGAGCCAAAGAAAGAGCTGTAGGTGAAGTGAAAATGCAGCCTATATCATCGATATATCACAAGTGATGGGATACAGCATATACTGCAAACATCACCGTCAGTGGTACTGTCAGGCAATTGCAACCTAACCAACAATACAGGGAGCAGCGTGGGTGGGGGGGAGCAACATCCTGATATCACTGATATCACCACCAGAGAGGTGCTTTGGTGGTGGTATCAGATGGGGGCGCCAGGACTAGGCATCAGATGCGTTTTAACAAATTTTGTCCCCTAATTTCATCCTGTTAAATCAGTTAAATCCTCGATTAATCACAGTTATTGGCAATTACTGTACACAAGTCATTTACCAGATAATAGCGTAGTACTGCCCCCAGCTTCCAGTTTCTATCAGAGGCAGGGGAAATACTGTTGTCATTATCATATGTGTCGAATGACAGACAAATGTGTGTGGTGGGTGACGTGTGGGGAGTTACCCTGATTGGATGGATTCCTATCCTATCTCTCCAACCCTTCAATTAAGGATGAACGAGTAATGTTGGTTGTTAAAATTCATATATATATATTTATATATGCGTGCGTGTGTGTGTGTGTGCGTGTGTGTGTGTGTACTCACCTAGTTGAGCTTGCAGGGTCGAACAGCTGCTCTTAATGATATTTCGACAATCATTGTTTCAATATATTGACTTATTTCACACGTTTTTATCATATTTATATTTAAAGCTGCAGTTCCTTGATTTACACATTGTTTCTATATCTACTTTGTCAATACCCTTTAGTATCTTGTACGTCGTTATCATGCTTCCCTTATTCCTTCTTTTCTCCTGTGTAGTGAAGTCTAGCTCCCTCAGTCTCCATAGCTCAGGAACGAGCCCTGCTTCATATTTTCAGACCTTTTCTAGTTTAATTTTGTGCATTTTTAGGCAGGGGGTTCCATACCAGGGCAACATACTCAATAACAGGTCTCACAAAGGATGTACACAGCGCTCGGAAGTGATTTTATGCAAGTTGCTGCATTATAACTGGATGTTGACCAGACCACACACTAGAAGGTGAAGAGACGACGACGTTTCGGTCCGTCCTGGACCATTCTCAAGTCTCAATCGACTTGAGAATGGTCCAGGACGGACCGAAACGTCGTCGTCCCTTCACTTTCTAGTGTGTAGTCAGGTCAATATACTTCAGCCACGTTACTGTGACTCCTCGCCTGAATAACCGGATGTTTGCCAGTACGGCATATGCAGTCGACGTCATTCTCCTAATGACTGCCTCTGGTGTTGGCTCTCGAATTAAGTCCACTTAAACATTGCTCAAATACTGTTGCTTCTCAACAATACCGGCTTCATATAGTTTTAATATACATTTCTATGCTGTACGTTATCTAAATTTAAAACAATACAAATTCTGGTATTTTTAAGCATTTATTTTATTTTATTTTCCAGGAAGACAACGACGGTCCTTCCTGGAGTGATCTTTCCAGGAGTGACAACTTGAACACGACTACCGAGTTACTCGCCTCCAGAAAGCCAGTTACATGAACACTCAGACCAACTAGCGAGACGCCTCAAGGAGACCCTGGCTCCACTCTACTTAAGTATACTTCCGGAGGACCCAAGTCAACCCATTTAGACCTTCTACCACAACTCTCAACTTTTGTGACTTTACTTCTGGAGTTGAACTGAAATACTTTATTCGTAAATGTTTGTGCATTTACAGTTGAGTTAGTGTAAACAAATTTACAGTAAATTATTTACCCAAGAGGAAGTCATTATAACATGTAATATTTGTAATTATAGACTGTATATATGAGCTCGTCTCAAACTCCACTCAATGTTAAGAGCAGGAACATACGCAGAGGCCAAAGAGCAGCGTAATTAAAATATCATTAAAATGTTGGTTCTGGATAAAAAATAATTAGGAAAATAAACAGATGGAAATATGCTTTCCATTGTAGTACAATAGGCTTCGTTCTCGACTCACAATCGGGAATTCCGGGTTGGATTCAGGGCGAGACGGAAACGGTTGAGCACGTTCCCTACCGCTTTAATGCCCTTGTTCACCTAGCAGTAAATATATGTCTAGAATTTAGTCAGTTTAGACCGGGAGCCGGTCGGCCGAGCGAACAGCACGCTGGACTTGTGATCCTGGGTTCGATCCCAGGCGCCGGCGAGAAACAATGGGCAGAGTTTCTTTCACCCTATGCCCCTGTTACCTAGCAGTAAAATAGGAACCTGGGTGTTAGTCAGCTGTCACGGGCTGCTTCCTGGGGGTGGAGGCCTGGTCGAGGACCGGGCCGCGGGGGCACTAAAGCCCCGAAATCATCTCAAGATAACCTCAAGATAGCTTGTTGTGGGGGTTGCATCTTTGAGAGGGTCCAGTAGTTTGACCATTCAGGAGGGAGGAGAGGACGGGGGAATCGATACAAGCCTTTTTTTATATTAATACACGAGGTACATCTGCATTAGTGCAGCTACCCTAGACTATATGAAGTGGAGTACAATGTGTCAAAAATGCTAACTAGGTGATGCTAAAAAATCCCCATCACACATGATGGTTAGTCATACAGAGGCATGTGATGGGCAGTCTGCACAAGCCTTCCATATATATACATATATACACTAGCTACCTGTCCCCCGACAAAAAAAAACTTATTTATAATGCAGACGTTGACCAGCTTCACCTAATCTTAAGAAATGTATACATTTCTTAATGTATACATTTCTTAATGTATACATTTCTTAATGTGTACATTTCTTAATGTATACATTTCTTAATGTATACATTTCTTGCTACTTGTCTGAATGTCAGCTGTCCAGTTTGTCTTGACCCCTCTTGCATTTTTAATGGACACTTCAACATGGGAATCTTGACATGAAGCGACAATTAATATTCGCGTTTCCAATTATGTTATTCTTGTATAATGACACACAAATACACTATGATAGATTACCATGAAGTCAATGATGAGTCCGTTAGACTTATATTGTATTTCTTGAATAAACTTTCATGGTAACGATGTATGGTGTATTATGATGATGGTATTATGTATGACCACTATATTCTAACGAATGTTGCATTATGAGTATGATGTATGGTGTATTATGATATATGGTGAATGATGCTAGATGTATTATGATGTAAGGTATATAATAATGCAAGGTGTATTAGGCCGCAAGGTATATTACGTATAGTACATGTTGCATGTCGTATGATGAATTAAGATAGGGATGTATGATGAACATTGTGTGATAACAGATACATTATGGTGTATGATGCAGAGTGCATCATATGCAGAGCTGCGATGCTTTCATCTGGCCCGGGAGCCGGGGGCCCAGGAGCTGGGGGCCCAGGAGCGGGACGAAGGTAGCGAACGACTTGTGCAACAAAACATTAGCAACAGGCAAGCGATAGGAACGTAGAACGGACCACATAAGCGACGGGAATGTAGAAGGGAACGATACAGCTTAAAATAGGGTAAGGGAGAGAGAGAGGACAAGGTGGGGGTAGGGAAGTCTCTCTCTCTCTCACAAGGGCGACGAGCTGCGACGAACTATCTCCTTTTGGTTGTAGTCGAAGTGCCTAACCTAACCTTCCATTGTCCTTCACAACATCCATAATATTGTGAATACTGTTGAACTTTTTGTACAACAATTTTCCTTGCCAAATTTCCAAGGGACAATTTTCACTTATGTCCCCCCGGCGTCCTCTCATCAAAGTCTGTCTATACGAAGTCTCATGGGACAAGTTTCTTTCCCCCCTCACTGTTCCCATCAATGGATAATGTCTCCCCTACACCAGACGCAGCTTCTGGACAAATAACTACCTCCTCCCCTCGTTAGGACGGACAATTCAGTCTCTTCCTCCTACTCGCATACATCTTGGACATGTCTCCATGGTGCTATGCCTAGAGCTTTCCCTGGCACTCTCCCAGTAGCATTCATTCGCCATACTGGCACCCTACCTGCGGCCCTCACACCTTACGTGCGGCCCTCACACCCTACCTGCGGCGCTCACTCCCTACCTGTGGCTTTCACACCCTACCTGCGGCACTCACACCCTACCTGTGGCCACTCACACCCTACCTGCGGCCCCTCACACCCTACCTGCGGCCCCTCACACCCTACCTGCGGCCCCACACACCCTACCTGCCACTCCCTCGTGGTCCTTATTCACCACCCAGGCGTTCTTCCTGTGACCCCCATTCCAAACTACCTGCTCTCTCCCGCAAGTTCCCACTGTAACTCTCCTCCCCTCAGTCTCCCACTGTGTTGCACCAAAGTTTCAACAAATATCTGTGTGTTGGTTCATCCTTCCCCCAGTTATTGATACTATATAATACTGAAATACCTGTTCTTCTCCGCAGAGAACTCCAATAAGAAATACTGTATATATAAATAGTTGGAACACATACGGCTCACTTATACACTTGAAACCTAACACAGCATAATAAAATACATATTAGTTTCATATTAACATTATTTTGTGTATTATGTTTTGAAAATTATTCAAGAACATTAACATTACAGACAACAATAACTATGTTTTATCAACATTAAATTACAGCATCTAAGTATAATATATATATTTATGTATAAGACTGCCTATGATACTCTTCGGCAAAGTGTGTGTAAAACTAATTTCTTGCACATACGCAACATACAAAAAACAGGAAAAATATGAAAAGTCTAACAATTCACTGAACCAGACAGAAGAGGAAAA
>WNGS01039543.1:9630586-9641798 GCA_020271785.1 Procambarus virginalis | reverse complement strand
TGGATAAAATGTAGAAAAATATACACAAAAGAATAACATGTAATGCAGAACAAGTAGCAATAAGGCATCAGAATTTAAAACAATAAACTTCTGTAAATGTGTAAATAATAAAAAAAAAATGAAGCACTGTGGAAAGAATTCAATTATTCTGCAATGTTATAGCAACTGCTGTAATTAGCTTATAATACTTTAAAGTACTATAAACGGTACTGAACATTTAATATAAAATGCTGAAAGAAAACTTCATTAAGGGCTGGGGGAAAGCATAGAATTTGTCTATAATGCACTTAACTGCTGAAAAACAATTATTTTTATATTTAATACACTGCAACAATGTACTTGGAATCACTTAACATAACATTTAATGAACAAGGAACTTGTAGCACCAAACACCACAAAAAAGGAACTGAGTGAGGATGGCCAGTTAATTCCTCTTATCAAGTCACTGGAAAAAGAAAATTTAGTATACTTAGCTCCGGGCTGTGGTATACTCAGAACAACTTTGGCTAACGTGAAGAACGACGAGGAGTCGTGTGGAGGTGGGGGAGGTGAGTGGCGGCGGCGTTTACATCCGGAGGCGATCTTGGCGTGTTTCTTGAAGCTGGGCTGACGTCCAGTCTGGAGACGTCATGGACT
Source organism: Procambarus virginalis (assembly GCA_020271785.1). Lineage (NCBI taxonomy): Eukaryota > Metazoa > Arthropoda > Malacostraca > Decapoda > Cambaridae > Procambarus > Procambarus virginalis. The sequence goes on along the minus strand of WNGS01039543.1, from coordinate 9,641,162 downwards.
GCTGTGACGTCATGGGAGGACGAGGGCGACGATTCCTGAAACGAAGAGTACAGATTAATGTTGAAATGTAGAAAATACTCATTAAAATAAATATAGTTATCAATACAATAACTAACTGAAAATAAAATAGTTTCAACATCCCAAAAAATGTTTAAATATGCTTAGGAAAGGTGAGTGTCGATTTGGATCAATATGTAGGTTTTTCCATCCTGAGATGTGCCAAACCTCACTGGAGGACAGAAAATGCTATGACCTCAGCTGCCCATACTTTCACGTGAAAGGCACGGAACGCTACATAAAGAGTGGCAAGCAGGATAATGAATTTGGAGGAAATTCGATAAATTTTTTATACCAGACCGAAAGAGAATTCAAAAGGAGGAGCATGGAGAATGTATGGAACTGGATGCCAGACCCACTTGCATACCTGAATTGCAGATACAACTACACACCGAAAGGGAACCACAACTACGACAGGCAACTGCCCTACAACAATCAGCACTGGTCAGAACAAACTCAATATGTCCACGCATAATGGGCTTGCCGAAAAAGTCTCCCAGTCAAACTATCACTAATAGAGTAACCTCATTCATCTTTGCCAACATACAAGGACTGAAAACAAGAACAAACAATAAAGTACAGTTCATAAATGGCCTCCTCACGGAGTCAAATGCAGTATTTGGAGCTTTCACAGAAACCCATGCAGGGGAATTGTTGGACAGTGAGATCTGGATTCCAGGATATAACCTATACAGGTGTGATAGGAAAATTAGGTCACATGGAGGAGTGGGTCTGTATATTAGGGAAGACCTTGTGTGCTCGGAGCTCCTAAACGTTACAAATGAGGTGATAGAGGTACTGGGATTAAAAATAGAGAAAATAAATTTAGTGATTATTCTAATATACAAACCGCCAGATGCAACGGCTGAGGAATTCACAGAACAGATAAACAAAATAGAGAATAGCCTTGATAATTTGGAGAACCCAATACCTGATATTATCTTCCTAGGTGACTTCAACTTGCCTAGTCTCAGGTGGAGAATAGCAAACAATAATATTATACCAGGGAATCTATCAGGACCTAACCAACCACAGATTAGAGAACTACTTAGATTCTGTGACAAATTTCACTCAGTCAGCAGATATCGGAGCCAACGAGAAATGAAAATATTCTAGATCTGGTCTTTACGAACAATGAAGACATTATCAGAGACATTACGATATCAGATACCACATATTCAGATCACAAGCTCATTGAAGTGCAAACTACCATCAATACTCAGAATAGACCTAAAACGTTGATAAAGCGAGAGGGGCTATTCAGTAAATTCAATTTAATAATAAAAGGATAGACTGGGAGATAATAAACAGGGAACTTAAAAACATTCCATGGGAAACTGTTTTAAGTAATAAAGTCCTACAGAAGGAATAGAAAAACTGACTTCGGAAGCGTATCAAGTCTGTCTGAACATGTTCCTTTGAGGAAAGCCAGAAAGAGATCCAACGTAGAAAGAGAACGCAGACGACACTATAAACGCAGGAAAAGAATAACGGAACTGCTTATGCAGACACGAATTTCCCGTCAAAGAAGGAATAATTTAAATAGGGAGATTGAAGAAATCGAGCGGAAATTGAAACACTCATATGAAACTGAAGAAAGGCAGTTAGAACAGAAAGCAATTCAGGAAATAAAGAAAAATCCAAAATACTTCTTCACATATGCGAAATCAAAAGCAAAAACTACTGCCAGTATTGGACCTATTCGTACAAGTGAAGGTTCATACACGGAGGATGACAAAGAAATTAGTGAAATCCTAAAAAAGCAGTATGAGGACATGTTTAGCACTCCAATAAACAACATGAAAGTAGAAGATCCAGACAATTTCTTTATGCGGATATCCAAACCCCTGTAAATATAACTGATATCAACACGAGCGCACTAAATTTTGAAAGAGAAATTGAAAACATGCCCATGCACTCGGCCCCAGGTCCAGACTCATGGAATTCAATATTTATAAAGAAATGCAAAGTGCCGGTAGCACAGGCACTCAGTATAGTGTGGAGGAAGAGCTTGGACACGGGGGAGATACCAGATGCACTTAAAGTAGCAGACATAGCCCCTCTACACAAGGGAGGGAGCAAAGCATTGGCAAAGAATTATAGACCAGTTGCACTAACATCGCACATAATAAAAGTATTTGAGAGAGTGATTAGGAGTCAGGTCACCAATTTCATGGAGACCAATGACCTTCACAACCCAGGCCAACATGGATTTCGAGCGGGAAGATCGTGCCTCTCACAGCTACTTGAGCACTACGATAAAGTCACTGAGGCATTAGAAGAAAAACAGAATGCTGATGTGATATACACGGACTTCGCAAAGGCTTTCGATAAATGTGACCATGGCGTGATAGCACACAAAATGAAGTCAATGGGAATAACCGGTAAAGTAGGACGCTGGATACTCAGTTTTCTGTCAAACAGGACTCAGCGAGTAACGGTCAACCATATAAAATCTAGTCCAAGTGCAGTTAAAAGCTCTGTACCTCAGGGTACAGTCCTTGCGACCGCTGCTTTTCCTTATTCTCATATCAGATATAGACAAAATACAAGTCACAGCTTCGTATCATCCTTTGCAGACGACAAAAATCAGTATGAAAATTACCTCGGCTGAAGACATTGAAAAACTTCAAGCTGATATTAATAAAGTTTTCGACTGGGCATCAGAAAATAATGATGTTTAACAGTGATAAATTCCAGGTACTCAGGTACGGTAAAAATGAGGACCTTAAACATAATACAGGGTACAAAACACAATCAAATGTGCCCATAGTAGGAAAACAGCATGTAAAGGATTTGGGAATAATGATGTCTGACGACCTAACGTTTAGGGAGCATAACCAAGCAATATTGCGACAGCCAGAAAATGATAGGATGGATTACGAGAACTTTCAAATCCAGGGATCCCATCACAATGGTTGTACTCTTCAAGTCACTTGTGCTGTCCCGTCTTGAGTACTGTTCAGTACTCACTTCCCCCTTCAGAGCAGGAGAGATTGCTGAAATAGAGGGAATACAGAGAACATATACAGCACGTATAGACGCGATAAAGCACCTAAATTATTGGGATCGTCTCAAAGCTCTCCAAATGTACTCACTAGAAAGAAGACGAGAGAGATATCAAATAATATACACCTGGAAGATACTGGAGGGCCAGGTCCCAAATCTACACAGTAAAATAACAACGTACTGGAGTGAACGATATGGAAGAAATGCAGAATAGAACCAGTGAAGAGCAGGGTGCCATAGGCACAATCAGAGAACACTGTATAAACATCAGAGGTCCGCGGTTGTTCAACGTCCTCCCAGCAAGCATAAGAAATATTGCCGGAACAACCGTGGACATCTTCAAGAGGAAACTAGATTTATTCCTCCAAGGAGTTCCGGACCAGCCGGGCTGTGGTGGGTATGTGGGCCTGCGGGCCGCTCCAAGCAACAGCCTAGTGGACCAAACTCTCACAGTCAAGCCTGGCCTCGGGCCGGGCTTGGGGAGTAGAAGAACTCCCAGAACCCCATCAACCAGGTATCAACCAGGTACTCCATCCAGCGACAGTGCACTGCAAATTCTGGAGTTGACACTTGGTGGTTGATAACGTAGCTAGAGAACACCACTAAAATCTCCTGGCGAGTAGGCTGCGAGTGACGACTTTTGAAATTTAAAATGCTGGGAAGGCTGGCCTCTCCTCCTCCCTGGAATAGTTGATGCTAAATCATCACACAGGTTGGTTAGTCATACAGAGGCTGTGATAAGTAGTCTGCACTGCAGACTCTAGTGCATTATGAGATATCATCAACACATTGTGAATAAGGCAGCAGTATACTAAAAGTCTCCATCTCGCAGTATGTTAGTTAGCCTGCACTGGCAAATTTTGGGTGCAATATGAGGCTATCTTCAAGAACACGAGAGTGAATAAAGTAATTGCAAGCTCTAATACCTCATGCCAACTGGTCTGAAAGGTCCAAAGTTGAAGGCCAGGTGCTTGAGGCTGCGTCACACAGACTGGGGTATGGGATCAACTTGGTCGGTGTCGCCAGAATTCAAATGTGAACAGCGTGTCTTGATTACATTCGGACGGTGACGAATATGTCCAGCGCTGCCATCCGGAACATCTAAAATATTTTAAAAATTAAACAATTGTTTTGTATCATACATTTATTTATATATTCATCGATATTGGGAACATTAACAAATTTCCTATTTAAACTAAGGTCATAATCCCATAAAACACGTAAATTAAAATCTAAACTTCCCTGCCTTACAGCAGAAACTGAAGGCTAACCCCACGATTCGAAACGGGAACTTTTATGCTGTAAGTAATATTATAAAATAGTGAGAGAGGCGGGAGTGGAGTGGGGGAAGAGAAGAGCGAAATGGACTGACGAAGGGGTTGGAGTTAAGGAAATGTGGGTGGGAATGAACCCAAACATTTTCTGAGAGAACGGGGACTAAGGAAGGGTGGGAAGGACATGGAGATGGGAAGGGAGGGAGGAAATATAGGGAAGGTGAGGGAGAATATAAGAGTACGATGGGGGGAAGGGTGGGGCGAGTGGTGAGGTGGGAAGGATGAGACGGGAGAGGAGGTGGGTGAGTAGATAAGTGGTCAAGGGGGGGGGGAGCACCAAGTCACTGAAAAGTATACCACCTGATAATACAAAATACACGTTTCCGTCACTTGAGTTACACTGTACACATCCCGTCACTTGTGGTACACTATACACATCCCGCACTTGGGGTACAAGACACATTTCCGTCACTAGTGACAAGTTCCCACAATTCCGGCGTGCTCATTACAGCACCACCGTCCTCAACAAGGTCAACCAGCAAAATGACCTGACCCGCGGTGTCCAAGGTTTCAGAATCGTTCACCTGTTTGGAATGAACTCGTTCATAATCCCACTCGACGCTTTTGTCTCAAAGAACTCATCCTCATCAACAAAAGGCAAATGCTCGTTAATCCTGCCTTCAAACTCGGTATTTATTAATAAAAAAAGGCTTTATATACGAGTCACGACTGATGACGAGTGCTTTTCTTTAACATTGCTTCGCTGTCGTCCTCTGTTAGACTCGCAAGCTGTAAATGCTTCACCCCGTGTACTATAAGCATACACAATCGCCAACAGAGCCTAGACACCTAACCTAACTTACGCCTAATTATATATGAATTTTATTGTATAATATAATATTAACTTATATACGAGAAGAAACCTATTTTTATTTCACAGAAAACAAATTATGAAAGCATCTGAGGAGGTCGGCCGCTGGCAACCAGTTTGGCGGGAATACCTGGTACTTGACGGGAAGATCTGCTGCTTGGCGGGAATACCTGGTACTTGGCGGGAAGACATGGGGCCAGATTCACGAAGCAGTTACGCATGCACTTACGAACCTGTACATCTTTTCTCAATTTTTGGCGGTTTTGTTTACAATTACTAAACAGTTAATGAGCTCCGAAGCACCAGGAGGCTGTTTATAACAATAACAACAGTTGAATGGGAAGTTTTCATGCTTGTAAACTGTTTAATAAATGTAACTAAAGCCGTCAAAGATTGAGGAAAGATGTATACGTTCGTAAGTACTTGCGTAACTGCTTCGTGAATCTTGCCCCTGGTACTTGGCGGGAAGACCTGGTACTTGGCGGGAAGATCTGGTGCTTGGCGGGAAGACCTGGTGCTTGGCGAGAAGATCTGGTGCTTGGCGGGAAGATCTGGTGCTTGGCGGAAAGATCTGGTGCTTGGCGGGAAGATCTGGTGCTTGGCGGGAAGATGTGGTGCTTGGCGGGAAGATCTGGTGCTTGGCGGGAAGATCTGGTGCTTGGCGGAAAGATCTGGTGCTTGGCGGGAAGATCTGGTGCTTGGCGGGAAGATCTGGTGCTTGGCGGGAAGATCTGGTGCTTGGCGGGAAGATCTGGTGCTTGGCGAGAAGATCTGGTGCTTGGCGGGAAGATCTGGTGCTTGGCGAGAAGATCTTGTGCTTGGCGGGAAGATCTGGAGCTTGGCGGGAAGATCTGGTGCTTGGCGGGAAGATCTGGTGCTTGGCGGGAAGATCTGGTGCTTGGCGGGAAGATCTGGTGCTTGGCGGGAAGATCTGGTGCTTGGCGAGAAGATCTGGTGCTTGGCGGGAAGATCTGGTGCTTGGCGGGAAGATCTTGTGCTTGGCGGGAAGATCTGGTGCTTGGCGGAAAGATCTGGTGCTTGGCGGGAAGATCTGGTGCTTGGCGGGAAGATCTGGTGCTTGGCGGGAAGATCTGGTGCTTGGCGAGAAGATCTGGTACTTGGCGGGAAGATCTGGTGCTTGGCGGGAAGATCTGGTGCTTGGTGGGAAGATCTGGTGCTTGGCGGGAAGATCTGGTACTTGGTGGGAAGATCTGGTGCTTGGCGGGAAGATCTGGTGCTTGGTGGGAAGATCTGGTGCTTGGCGGGAAGATCTGGTACTTGGTGGGAAGATCTGGTGCTTGGCGAGAAGATCTGGTGCTTGGCGGGAAGATCTGGTACTTGGCGGGAAGATCTGGTGCTTGGTGGGAAGATCTGGTGCTTGGCGAGAAGATCTGGTGCTTGGCGGGAAGATCTGGTGGTTGGCGGGAAGATCTGGTGCTTGGCGGGAAGATCTGGTGCTTGGCGGGAAGATCTGGTGCTTTGCGGGAAGATCTGGTGCTTGGCGGGAAGATCTGGGTTGTCAACAAAGCCCAAATGCTCGTTAATTCTTCCGCCAAACCCCGTTTACGAATGAATGAATGACACTTAGGCACTGTATATATCGAGAAAATTATATGTAGGCGCTGACGTAACTATTTGCAATAAACATATTCACCCTGAAAAGTTGTTACTATCCCAGACGTAACAAAACAATACTGCACTTATCCGAGAGAATGCGACGCAGTTCCTCAACCTATGATGTACCACGAGACACTGAGCACAGGTCACCAGCCCGCCAACGGCTGCAACTCAAAATGACGAGCTCTTAAATGGCATTTTTTATTTATTAACACATTTAAGTACGTGTGTATTTGTGCAGCTGCCCTGGACTATATGAAGGAGAGTACAGTGTGTGTCAAAAAGCTAGCTATGCGATGCTAAATATCCCTATCACATAGGATAGTTAGTCATACAGAGGCATGTGATAAGTAGTCTGCACTGGCAAACTCCGGGTGAATTATGAGGCTATCATGATCACAAGAGTGAATAAGGTAACACCATTTGTACACAGAGTAAAGTTGGCCAACAATGCGATTAAAAATAAAGAATTATCATTTACTAATAAAGAAGTCTGATAATAATATCTTAGACTATAAATCAATACATCACACTATTGACGTATTTACTTTCTAAAGGCAACACGTGAGATAGCCTATGATCTACGGTACACATTAAGTATCACCATCACACCGTCTTTCTTATATATACGTAAGTAAGTAAGTAATTATCAAAGAAAGCACGAAGCTGGGAATGCTATGTAGCACTTATATTTACGTAGCGTAATCCGTTTAATCTGTTGGTATCTCCCATACCATACATATATAAATATATTTTTTTCATGTCAATGGCAATTTTCTTATCCATCAGAAAACTGTTAGGCAGATACCATACTTTTCATAGAATTATACAAATAATTAAAGCCTTTTGAAGCAGTTTCCATATTCGTAGATACTATATATTTCTACATAGTACCTTCTATTTCGTAGCCAAGGTTGTCCCATATGTTTTACACCAGCAAATCCCGAGAGCCTTAATAGACACTACTACCCTTAACCATGAACATGTCCAGGTAACTTTAATGCACCAGTACTCAAGCCTCATCATGCACGTTTTGTTGTTAATGACAGCACCTCGTTAAACTCTTGACCACGTTCGACACTTATGTCAAAAGTAGTTCGAGAAATGGCCCACAACATTCTCTTTACAAGGCAGTTTGCATCTGCGGTCAGTCAGTCACACAGTTATTAATCTTGCTCCACACCCATTCAACTAGGCTTTACAGTCATGTGCATGAATTACCTACAGTAAGCAAACTTTGGATACTTGGCTAGGATTTATGTTAGTACGTTACTATAAATTTAGTACTTACACATGTCTTTAACACTATTGGCAGAGTTATCTGTGAATTCCGATTGTTTTAGCAATTTATTTAATGATGCAATGTACATGAATAGTTTTATTGACAGAGTTTACATTTGACTAGTCATAATCTTTTGTTGAATTATCTATTCAGTATACCTAGGTCATAAAAGTATTTGTGTGTACGTCTGATACCATACTACTTGTGTAAAGGAGGAAATGTATATGTTTATCTCTCAGAATGTTCGGAAATATGTTTATTGGTTGTGATGTGTGTCTATGTATGTATTAACACGATGTACTGAACGAGGTGAGAATAGCTTGAGATACCTCATCCCTCTGTGTGCATTTTACCTCAATAAACTTATTTCAAATTTCAATTTCAGTCTAAATCAGCAAGCAAGTGGGGTAAATTCGCCGAGGTATTTGTTGCCGAGGATAAGCCTAGCAGTGGTGCCAACATTGCCCAACACCGCTGTTATCAAATTCAAGTGTTCATTCAAAATAAAAAAAATCAAATATAAGTTAATATTATAATATATTAGCATAATATGCATATTTATGCGAAGATTACGTTAGGTGTTCGAACAGACAGAATGAGTGGATCTGACTGCTGTTGTGATTGTGAATATTTTAGTTTACTTTGAAAAGCTTCATAGAAAACACCGACCTCACCTAACCTTCTTAGTATGTTAAGATAAGCATCTTATTGCTTCTTGTTTACAATTATTACTTAACCTATCAACGGTATAGGTTAAGTAATAATTGTAATTAACAACCAATAAGATGGTTATCTTAACATACTAAGAAGGTTAGGTGAGGTCGGAGTTTTCTATGAAGCTTTTCAAGGTAAACTAAAATATTCACAATCAATTAGTATGTCACATATGCACTTATTGAATAAGCCAATATTGACTATAAGCAAGTGCGAGTGTAACACCTCTATATAAAATGCCACCATTGTAACACCATTATACTATAAGTACTATAATGTAAACACTACTTCTACTTATCCTGAGTAATACTTCCTATCGGTTGCACTTGGTAACACTGTTATTGAACACTGTAATATGAGCTGACATATGATGGTTACACCGGAACCAAAAGGTACCCTGCCAACAAGGAAATGCTACACAGGATTAAAAACGCTGCCACCATCTGCCTTGACCCTTGAGGCTACATCAAGCAACGAGGCAAGAAACATTGCTTGACTTGGAGAGTACTTTCTATAACTGTCATTAATTTTGGGACGGTTGTCAGCCACTATATCCCAAAGGCTAAGAGGATTCAACAATTGACACAGACGGGAAATTTAACACGAGTTTATTGACACCAAAATTATGCTAATCACCACTTATAAATCCTACTCTAACACTGGCCAAGAGTTAAGAAATTTAGACATGGAACAAAACCTCAGAGATCACACACATTACCTTAAGACCTCTGTTTCTCTATCCGGTGGACACTCTGTCTCTCCCTGGCTGTGGATGTTCTTCACAGATCCACTCTCGACCCCGGTGTCCCGCACTCTGTCCTCTAAGTCTCTACAAGACCAATATATACCCTCGAAAAGGGGGAGGGGGAGATTTACTGTTGCTACTTACACCAAGGGGATCGGGCCACACGTGCACAAACACTTAAGAATTTTCATTGAGCTTGTTTGACATTCACCATACACTCTTCAAGAGAGGACTTATTAATTACGTGTGTGACTGACCTCTGACCTGGCTAAAAGGGGGAGATCCATAGATGTTTACACATAAGAATCTGGGGTCTAATTCCATTGCAATGTTTGACAAGAGTATCATGAAATATTACGTACTTGAAGCTAGCTGACTAAGACTAACCCAGGATTTTTTTTAATCAACATACAAGAAAATCTGGAGGTCATCTGGGCTGACCTCTTGGAGAAGGCTTCCCTGGGTGTGAACTCTAAGGGGAGGGGGGTCATGAGTGTTACACGAGAACGGGTTGGCTGTACAGACGAGACGTGATTGGGTCTCCCTTAATGTTGTTGTCAATTCATATTGGGTTGTAATAAACTAATCCGTTAAATCTGCAGAGGAAAATTCTATTTCAATATTAAAGTTTCTGTTCATATTGGTATTATTTAAATGCTGCTATACATCTGGGGATGAGGAAGAAATTTGTGAGACCCTGTCTCTTATCTTGAGGTTATCTTGAGATGATTTTTGGGCTTTAGTGTCCCCGCGGCCCGGTCCTTGACCATGCCTCCACCCCCAGGAAGCAGCCCGTGACAGCTGACTAACACCCAGGTGCCTATTTTACTGCTAGGTAACATTGGGCTAGGAGAATATCAACATATTCTACGGGAGTATGACGAAATTGAACTGAATGCTAGGCTTCGCAATATTTTTAATTTTGTGTAAATGCTCCGATAAAGTTGTAGTTCTATTAATACCTTGTAGGAATTATTTCCAATCTGTGTTCTTAATATGATTATGAA
>WNGS01039543.1:9620586-9625586 GCA_020271785.1 Procambarus virginalis | reverse complement strand
CTTGAACCGCCAAAAGGCGCTCACACACACCTGTGCCTCCACCACTCCTCTTCGCTTGAGAGTCACTCAAACATTGTCTTATTTAGTCACAGAAGCGCAATATATCCACAACTTGTTACCACTAGTTTGGCTAATACGACATTCTTCTTCTTGATAGTAGGTGCAGTACGACATTCAACAACCGCTTCAGAAAGCAGGCGTACCAAACTCTCAGTTGCGTGCCTTTTTCTTTCATATGTAATCAAGGGCTCAGGCAGCAGAATGGAAAGAATATTTTTTACATTTATTGATGAGAACGGCATGTATAACCAGCTTCAATTGGGATTATCAACGAGATCATTCGTTAAGAAGAGAGAGGGAGACATTGTGAGCTGTCAACTCTCACGTGTCTGATCATTCATATATATATATATATATATATATATATATATATATATATATATATATATATATATATATATATATATATATGAATCAGAATATATATATATATATATATATATATATATATATATATATATATATATATATATATATATATATATATATTATATATATATATATATATATATATATGAATGATCAGACACGTGAGAGTTGACAGCTCACAATGTCTCCCTCTCTCTTGTTAACGAATGATCTCGTTGATAATCCCAATTGAAGCTGGTTATACATGCCGTTCTCATCAATAAATGTAAAAAATATTCTTTCCATTCTGCTGCCTGAGCCCTTGATTACATATGAAAGAAAAAGGCACGCGACTGAGAGTTTGGTACGCCTGCTTTCTGAAGCGGTTGTTGAATGTCGTACTGCACCTACTATCAAGAAGAAGAAGAATGTCGTATTAGCCAAACTAGTGGTAACAAGTTGTGGATATATTGCTCTTCTGTGACTAAATACGACAATGTTTGAGTGACTCTCAAGCGAAGAGGAGTGGTGGAGGCACAGGTGTGTGTGAGCGCCTTTTGGCGGGTTGGCAAGGCGGCCCGGCATACCAACCTATCTATCACTCTACTCATCATTATTTAAACTTTTTCCACATTTATAAAGCTTATTTTCTTTTATGAAGATTATACATAGAGATAGTTCTTCGGTGTCGTTCAATAAATAACGAGTCGTGATTTGTGCAATAATAAAGAACAACAAATGCTGATTGATAGACCAAACGACTTGCAAACAATGGAACTGCCGGTTGACGGTGAGGAACAGGTTGCCGCTCGAAGCGTTTTGCATTTCAAACGTATTGGGAAATGTCATCCCACCAAGTTCTATTTGACCTTGGCTGTCCTCTTCTGTTATATGTTATATAACTGTCACGGTACTAATCAAGAGTCTAAATACTGTCGTGAATCTGTGTGTGAGTTCTATGCTGAAAATCACGATACTAGGCTATGTCGTTACATTGGGTCCCCCGACAATCCCAGGGAAGTGTGGCTTTGACTTCCGTCAGAAAAATGTCTTCGGTGTTTACTTGAAGGCGTAAATGTTTGGCATCGTGACTGTACACAACGTCTAGTCTTTCCTTAACTTGATTTAGATAGTATCTATTATGACGATCGTTAATAGTCACGAATTCGTACGTATTTAGCTTTTAGATAGTAGCGTACTGATTAGTAAGGAATTCTTAAAAAAAATTAAGCTAGTAACAAACATTCCTATGCCTAGTATAGTACACATATATACTATATTAGGCCACAGATATCGTGTATTAGGCCTAGGAAGGTTAGGTTAGGTTAGCTTAGTTTGTTTTTGCAACACAAGTAAAAATTTTTTTTCCAATTTGTCCAACTCAATAATGCCGATTTCTACTTTCTTATTTCGTTGTACGTCGGTATATATACTATGGTACTCGTCGTTACTATAAGTACTAACAAAACAGGAGGCTGGGCTGGGTAAAGTGAGTTATAATATAGTAAATCATCCCAGCATCAGTAGTAATGTGAGAATTGCAGCTATTGAGGCTACTCCACCTAATTCTACAGAACATGAGTGTCAAATCTCTCTGGGGACTGTTAAATTAGTTACTAATTCGTCACTTATACCCTAAATAGATAATCAGGAAACCCTGGATGCAGTTAAAGATAAAGAATTTAAACCAACTCATAATCTGGTAAAACGTATCCTAAACCAAAATTATATTACCAAGAAAACGCGCGAAAAGTTGAGTTATGTCGTCGTGTTTAATAACAAATATTACCTTCATTCCCTTGATACTTAACCATGACTCACCAGACAAAAAAAAAGTTTCTTGGAACATTCGAAGTGTTTGTCTTAAGAAAAACGATATAATCTTGTATGAAAATGAAAGTCGTGGATGTGATTACAAATTACCTCGGTATATAGTATACAACAACAGTACTGGAACTGGTTTACTTACCTATGTTTTCATTATAAAAAAATTAGTTACAAATGCAAATAGCCATTTTATTCTGTATAACATATGTATGCTGTGGAATACTTTAAAAGCAGACCTGCTAATATGGCCTCTAGGTAACATTGCCATGATATGTATGAGTTTTATTATTATTATTATTTTCTACTACAGACGTGGCCACACTATATGTATGAGTGACTAATGCTGGTTACACTGGTCATGGTGATGTTCAGTGTAACAATAATGGAAGGTTGAAATACCTTAATGATAATAATATTTATGTGCATGATACTGACAAACAAACCCATTTGTTGAGAGGTAGGCTGGCTTATGTGATTGGGTATAAAGTTAAGCTCATCCCAGAACCAGTAAGTGATAATTTTGCAGTATACTGTGAGGTTAAGTTAAACAAAAACGAACAATCGTTCTTCCTCATGGACAGAGGATTTTATTAAAGAAGGAGTTAAAGGGCTTTAGCTAGCTGACAGTTGTAAAAAAACTGATAATTTACTTGCATTCCTCAATGTCAATGGAGCTTTTCGTAAACTTAAGGATCTTATGGAGTATTATCAGTATTATATAGTACTATCAGAGAATATTATCATATTATCTTAATATGATAATATTCATTATCATATGGTAATAATTATAATATTTATTATCATATGGTAATAATAATTATGATAATAGTATCATATATTAATATTCATATTCATTATTAATTATATTGATATTAATATTCATTATAAATATTAATATTCATTATTAATATTAATATTCATTATTAATATTAATATTCATTATAAAAATGATAATATTCATAATCATATTAAGAACACAGATTGGAAATAATTCCTACAAGGTATTAATAAAACTACAACTTCATCGGAAATGTTACACAAAATTAAAAATATTGCGAAGCCTAGCATTCAGTTCAATTTCGTCATACTCCCGTAGAATATGTTGATATTCTCCTAGCCCAATGTTACCTAGCAGTAAAATAGGCACCTGGGTGTTAGTCAGCTGTCACGGGCTGCTTCCTGGGGGTGGAGGCATGGTCAAGGACCGGGCCGCGGGGACACTAAAGCCCAAAATCATCTCAAGATAACCTCAAGATAAGAGACAGGGTCTCACAAATTTCTTCCTCATCCCCAGATGTATAGCAGCATTTAAATAATACCAATATGAACAGAAACTTTAATATTGAAATAGGATTTTCCTTTGTAGATTTAACGGATTAGTTTATTACAACCCAATTTGAATTGACAACAACATCAAGGGAGACCCAATCACGTCTCGTCTGTACAGCCAACCCGTTCTCGCACTAAATTATTACTTAACCTATACCGTTGACAGGTTAAGTAATAATTGTAAATAAGAAGCAATAAGATGCTTATTTTAACATACTAAGAAGGTTAGGTGAGGTCGGTGTTCTCTATGAAGCTTTTCAAGGTAAACTAAAATATTCACAATCACAACAGCAGTCAGATCCACTCATTCTGTCTGTTCGAATTGCAACTCAGTAAATGCTCTTTACCCACGTACAAAACTGATAACAGCGGAGTTGGGCAGTGTTGGCACCACTGCTAGGCTTATCCTCGGCAACAAATATCTCGGCGAATTTACCCCACTTGCTTGCTGATTTAGACTGAAATTGAAATTGAAATAAGTTTATTGAGGTAAAATACACACAGAGGGATGAGGTAGCTCAAGCTATTCTCACCTCGTTCAGTACATCGTGTTAATACATACATAGACACACATCACAACCAATAAACATATTACCGAACATTCTGAGAGATAAACATATACATTTCCTCCTTTACACAAGTAGTATGGTATCAGACGTACACACAAATACTTTTATGACCTAGGTATACTGAATAGACAATTTGCAAGAGACATGCAGATAATTCAACAAAAGACTATGACTAGTCAAATGTAAACTCTGTCAACAAAACTATTCATGTACATTGCATCATTAAGTAAATTGCTAACAAAAATCGGAATTCACAGATAACTCTGCCAATAGTGTTGAAGACATGTGTAAGTACTAAATTTATAATGACGTACTAACATAAATCCTAGCCAAGTATCCAAAGTTTGCTTATGCCTTTGGTACAGGCTTTGTACAAGTGGTAAAGTATAGCACACAGCATAAGTAGTTCAGCATGTTACAATCTCACGTGATTATTAAGCTGTTGCCAAAAACAAGTGATTTGCATATTTTAAAGAACTGGAGACCACTTTCCTTGCTCAACCTGGATTACAAATTAATTTCGAAATTGATCGCTATTAATTAACTTAAGATTGTAACGGATAAAATTATATCCAAGGAACAATTCTGTGGTGTCCCGGGAAGATCCACAATAGTGTAGTAATGTAATACGGGATGTCGTGTATTATGCTCATGAGAACAATGTTCCTTCCTCCACGATAAACCTAGACTGGTTAAAAGCTTTTGACCATGTTGATTTTAGGTCTGATTTAGACATATTGGATACAATATGAGTGGCACCAGAATTTTGTTCCACCTTTCCTCCTAATACTATTAGACTTCCTGTTGTTTGTTATGCAAACGATACCACTAGTTTTTGTGTCGACAGAAGTCTCAGTGGTGGATGTT
>WNGS01039543.1:9592019-9605193 GCA_020271785.1 Procambarus virginalis | reverse complement strand
CTTAAGGTGAGGCAAAGATTACGCTTAGGTTAGGCAGACTTCGTGAGAGAATCACACACCGTGCTTGCATTACAAGATAACAGGTCAATGACAGCCTAAAGTGAAGCGTGGCCACTCCCGGTCCTGGAGATGGAACCAGAGCCTTGAACAGCACACAGGAGCTATCGAGGTCAAGGGGTCAATATCTTGAAGAGAAGCGCAGTCGGTAAACTTTCTTGACCTTCACTCGCTCGAACATAAAAGTTGGGAGAGGATCATTTTTTAAGTCATTTCTTTTGTGCCAGAGTCAACAGATTTCCATTCTTGTAAAGACGTCTTAGATAAGCGGTAAAGAGGAGAGGGAGGCTGAAGCCGAGGTGATGAGGGCTGAAGCCGAGGTAATGGGGGGCTGAAGCCGAGGTGATGGGGGGCTGAAGCCGAGGTGATGGGGGGGGGCTGAAGCCGAGGTGATGGGGGGCTGAAGCCGAGGTGATGGGGGGCTGAAGCCGAGGTGATGGGGGGGGGGGCTGAAGTCGAGGTGATGGGGGGGCTGAAGCCGAGGTGATGGGGGGCTGAAGCCGAGGTGATGGGGGGCTGAAGCCGAGGTGAGGGGGGGGGGCTGAAGTCGAGGTGATGGGGGGGCTGAAGCCGAGGCGATGGGGGGCTGAAGCCGTGGGAAGAGGAATGAAACAAAGGGGAGGTGGATTACTGCCGAGGGGTATGGGAGTACTGATAGGGAGCTGGTGGACTAAAGCCAATGCGGAGGTGGGAGGTGATAGGGGTAGCCTACAAGCTGAGGGAGGTGGCAGTGAATGGACGGAGAGGATGGTAAAGGGGATAAGCGAGGGTGACGTAGGGTAGGAGGGACATAATGTCGTAGCTCAGGGATCGAGAGAGAGAGATATTCGCGAGTCGTATTTTAGACAAAATTAATAGAGCAAAGCTTACCATGAGAGAGAAAAGTGTTCCCAGCTTCCTTACAGAAGTTAGAAGTCGTCTGTTTCGGTTCCCACCTAAAAAAAAAGTAGAGAGTGAGATAATAAGAAAGAGAAAAGGGGAGTTGGTACAGCGTGTGGGCGAGGACCGTTGAGGGGAATCATTTTCCCACGAAGAATAATAGCCACCAAAACGCGTGCAGAGTTAGGCCTATTTCTTTGTTCCATTTGTGTCAATTTATGATGTAAATCATCCGCGAGAACCAGAATACGATAACAAATACTTATGGTCATCTGAAAGTTCACAACCATCCAGTATATTAGAGTATTCGTCATGTATGAAATATGTTATGTAATTATATGCCATATACAGACGAAAGCATGTTGACTTATACAGTAATAGATAACTGAATACTGTATGGCTGTATTTACAGTCTACTGGTAAACCGTGCGGTGGGGTGACCAAACTCCTTATTCATTCAACACAAAGTACCGCTTCCTTTCTTAATAATTAAATTTGCATGTTGAACATAACTAAGTGCGGCTGTTGAACATAAATATGTTCGATCATTCTATGATAGCTGAGGATGGGTTCTCCGTCTCTTGTGCCAGCATGTTTCCCTCCCTTAAAGCTTCCCATCTTTTCCTTCCCTTCCTTAAAGCCTCCTGTCTCCCTGTACATCCCTTCTTTTAAACCCTTCCATCTCCCCATACCTTCCCTCTCTCTAGCCCTTCCATCACCTCTTACCTATCCTCTCGTGACTCGTCCCAGTACGTTTCCTTAACTCATTTGAACCTTTCCATCTCCCCTTACCTCCCTTAAACCCTCCCATCTCTCCCGCTTACACCCTGACATATATCCATGCCTTATCTCCCTTAAACCTTTCAGTTTCCTCTTACCTTGCCTCCTATGAACCTTCCTAGCTTCCCTTACCTTGAACCCTTCAATCTTCCTTTTCTTTCAGCCACCCCTTTTCCCTCGTCTCGTTCACTTCCTCAAACATTTTAATTTCTGCCGTACAAACTCAAGTCTGATATCATCCTCAGTCATTTCTTCCTGTTGCGGTTTCTCGCCTTCGCTGTAGAAATTAAAATTAGCATTTAAGGGAAATAACACAGGTAAATGCAGGACGCGAGGAAGGTAGAGGGAAATAACCGGGAGAAGAGAGAGGATAAAAGTACGAAAGTATGAGTAAAGGGAGAGAAAAGGGATAGGAAATTGAAAAAATTGAGTTGGAGAAAGATACACGAATAAGTAAACCAAAGGCAAAAGGGGAAAGAGCGAGTCTTTCAAAGGGACTTTTTGTATCTTAGAATACAATAACAATTCATTACGGTCCTCAGATGGAGAACAAGAGGAGGAAATACCACAAGTAATGACGACCATTCCCCAGGGAGAGAGGCAATGAGGAGCTCAAATCAAAAAGATGATGAAGGTGGAGGAAGGGAAGACAGAAGTAGAGAGGAAGAGGAACCAGAAGGGAACACTGGAGAAGGAGAGAATGATGGGAAGACGGTGATCAATATGAGGAAACAGCTACGATAGATTTTATTGTCGCCGAGTCATATAAACTGATCTACATGTGCCTCGAAATTGTTAATTGCATTGAAAAGTGACATTTGTTAAGACAATTTTTATGCAATATACGTATTTGCATATTTATAATGCAAATCTGTTTACTAGTCTTAGTTGTTGCTCGTTAACCCGATGTCCGTTTGATGTAGGTTCTTTATATTATAATTAGGTTGCAATAGCAAGGTTGAACCTAATTTCAGCTCACAAGCTGGAGGACCGAGCTTGTTACTTGGTCAAGTTACCAACTTGTTCTGGGTTTTGTAAGATTAACTTTAAAATACGACTGCGTCCATTGGCTTAAGGAATTTTACATTAAATTACATAACAGAGCTTCACAAGTTAGTGTCTTACCGAGGGATGTTTTATTTGCCGCGCTTCGTTTATTTAACATTCACATGGAAATGAGCGCAGATGATGCATGAGTTATAACATGGTAGACACGCTTGTTGTTATTAGGTGAGCGGTCATACTTTACCTTGCATGGCTTGAATTTAGATGAGGCTAGGAGTGGTGGCAAAGCTTTCAAAGTCTCGCTAAGATGGATCACAGTTTGTGGAGGAGACGGGAAATGTTTTCCCTAGAAGGGTCGAGCTCGCCGATACTTGTACCCGTCTTGCTTAAAAATCCTAGACGTAGTGGTGGTGGGAAGTGTATGTTAGAGAGACACGGGGTAACCGTTAACTACTGCTTCAACCAGCTAAAAAACTACCAGTGGACGTAATTTGAAAATAAAAAAAAAATGAAAATAAATTTGGGATTTTTTTTTCAACAACAGTAAGTTAAGGGTCCTCTGATAGGTTAGGTGGGCAGGAAATTCTCATAAAGTTTCAAAACCTTAATTGAAAGTTTCCTCTTCTAACCTTACCGAGTAATCCGGACGACTCAAACAGAAAACGGAACAATACGTCACTTTTGTGAGTCGATTTAATTTCAAATTACGTCCAAATTTGGCCATAGCGCGCATACGAGCGAAAAGTGACGTTATTTTTAAGAGGACGGGTTGTACGAGCGACAGTGTGGTGGTACCTACTTGTGTTAATTACCCGTCCTCTCGACTAGTACGTCAAATTTTGTACGTTATAGTTCCCTAATGTTCAAATGATGAAAAGTACGGCACTAAGACAAATAACGGCTGTCAAATATTTACGTTTTATGCATTAAGTGGTTTGGTTGCTCGGGTTCGTGTGCTTCTTGGTTGGTTAACACATTGTATTTTGTGCGTTGTGGCAGATCAAAAGAACTCAGTATTATTATTGTATTCATTCACAACTTCCATTTCAGATTTCTATTTTCCCTTCAGTTATGCTCATCTTTTAATGCTTATCAATATTATTGCCTTTTCTCTCCCCCTCGGGGTCCAAAATCCAACACCTATTGTTCATCAGATTTATCCCTCATCTCAACCATCTTGCGTGCACTGTTCTTTGTGCGTTTTTCCTTGTATTGTATGTCTCTTCCTCATTCGTTAATGTCTCTGCAGCTGATCGGAGAGAGAGCGCGAGCATGCTACAAACCCCTAAAGAAACCCCCGTCACACTTGCACAACGCTCGTTAAAATTTCCCAGAATTACCTGTAGCGCGGAGTTTTTGAAGTTACGAGCTGTGCTTTAAGGTGAAAATCAAGTCCATGTTTACGCTGTTAGAGGTCATGCTGACTCACGCCTGGAGGTCAAGAAGGGTTCTCCTCTCAGTGTGAAGTGTAAGATCACCAAACATCCTCCGCAGAGATATTGAAGGGTCATAAAGTATGACACGCGTCCAATGGTCGGAAAAAGAGCCGGCTGGTTAATTATTCACGTAGTCAAAAGTCCATTAACGTTCTTAATGAAATGTCGGCCGGGTTCATACCCTGCGCCGGGATTCCGATATTGTGGGAGCTCTGTCATGCTTGATCTCTTCTGTTGGTGCTTGATCACTTCTGTTGGTGCTTGATCTCTTCTGTTGGTGCTTGGTCTCTTCTGTTGGTGCTTGGTCTCTTCTGTTGGTGCTTGCTCTGTTCCGTTGGTACTTGATCTCTTCTGTTGGTGCTTGCTCTGCTCCGTTGGTACTTGATCACTTCTGTTGGTGCTTGATCTCTTCTGTTGGTGCTTGATCTCTTCTGTTGGTGCTTGCTCTGTTCCGTTCGTGCTTGCTCTGTTCCGTTGGTACTTGATCACTTCTGTTGGTGCTTGGTCTCTTCTGTTGGTGCTTGGTCTCTTCTGTTGATGCTTGGTCTCTTCTGTTGATGCTTGGTCTCTTCTGTTGGTGCTTGGTCTCTTCTGTTGGTGCTTGATCTCTTCCGTTGGTGCTTGATCTCTTCCGTTGGTGCTTGATCTCTTCCGTTGGTGCTTGATCTCTTCCGTTGGTGCTTGATCACTTCTGTTGGGGCTTGATCTCTTCTGTTGGTGCTTGATCTCTTCCGTTGGTGCTTGATCTCTTCCGTTGGTGCTTGATCTCTTCCGTTGGTGCTTGATCTCTTCTGTTGGTGCTTGATCTCTTCCGTTGGTGCTTGATCTCTTCCGTTGGTGCTTGATCTCTTCTGTTGGTGCTTGATCTCTTCCGTTGGTGCTTGATCTCTTCCGTTGGTGCTTGATCTCTTCCGTTGGTGCTTGATCTCTTCTGTTGGTGCTTGATCTCTTCCGTTGGTGCTTGATCTCTTCCGTTGGTGCTTGATCTCTTTCGTTGGTGCTTGATCTCTTCCGCTGGTTCTTAATCTCCTCTTTAGCTTGCCCTTAATCTCTCCTCCTTCTGGTGGTTGACTTCACCCTGTATTCCGTTCATTTATCTTTTTCGTTAGTGTAAGCAAAGTCTTTATTTTAATTCTCCATGTCGAGGACAGGAAGCCAGATCTTAGATTTATCCAGGCTCCTCCTCCTGCCGTAGGGCAACTAACGGTCTTCCTCAGCATGCAACCCACAATAATTGCCTATCTCTCGGGTACCTCGGTGCAACAGAAAACTTGTTTTCCGTTGCATGTTGGCTTGGGGTTCATTCAGACTTCTTCGCACAAATATTACTCACGTGGTCCCTGCATGTGAAGTTATTTGATGAAATATATGTGCCCTAAATGGTTCACCGAGTGCTGTTGGGAATTGGGCTAAGGGTCTTACGACTTCCTATTCTTTTAGCAGTCGTGGCCTAGTGGTGAAAGTACTGGACACACTAAGATGCATGGAGCCCCTGGCTGTGTCCGAGTTCGAATCCTTTTGGGGGTGATGAGTTTTCTGTTGCATATTGGCTTGGGGATCATTCAAGCTATATATATATATATATATATATATATATATATATATATATATATATATATATATATATATATATATATATAATATTGTATAAAATAATAATATAGTAGGGGTGGTAGGAGAAGAAAATACTCAAGTGTTCAGGGAGAATTTACACTGTTTTCTCTGAATACCATTTATTTTCTTCTCCGAGGCTATGGGTCCCTACAATTTCACTAGAGGTGGTACCCCTATAAATGTGCGTGTCTGTGTGTAAATCACGAAGAAATTAACGTGATGGAAAAATGTGACATTGACCGCGAAGAGAAATGAGACATGAAAATCCTTAAGTACTTTCGTATTAATCAATACATCTTGAGAAGGATGAATATTATTAGTCATGAACATACGAACAAGAATTCCTCTTGTTCTCATGTTCATGAACTAAAGATATTGTTTTTCACCTCAATTGTATCCTTCCTGTATATTTACCCCTACCACTGACTTGTAATATTCATCCTTCTGAAGATGTATTAATTAATATGAAAATTCTTAAGGAATTCCTTGTCTAATTTTCGTACGTTGTCAGTGTCATTATATATATATATATATATATATATATATATATATATATATATATATATATATATATATATATATATATAATATATGTAATATATGTCGTACCTAGTAGCCAGAACTCACTTTTTGGCCTACTATGCAAGGCCCGATTTGCCTAATAAGCCAAGTTTTCCTGAATTAATATATTTTCTCTAACTTTTTCTTATGAAATGATAGCTACCCATTTCCTTATGTATGAGGTCAATTTTTTTTATTGGAGTTAATATTAACGTAGATATATGACCGAACCTAACAACCCTACCTAACCTAACTATCTTTATAGGTTAGGTTAAGTTAGGTAGCTGAAAAAGTTAGGCTAGGTTAGGTTAGGTAGGTTAGGTAATCGAAAAACGATTAATTCATGAAAACTTGGCTTGTTAGGCAAATCGGGCCTTGCATAGTAGGCTGACAAGTGCGTTCTGGCTACTAGGTACGACATATATATGTGTGTATATATATATATATATATATATATATATATATATATATATATATATATATATATATATATATATATATATATATATATATATATATATATAATATGAGAAAGTTTATTAAAAAATAGATTTTGTTCAGAACCAAATAACAAAGTTCACACTACAACAAAGGAAAATAAATCATGCGAAATCCCTTTCAAAGCTGATTTTATTCTACGAGCGACAGTGTGGTGGTACCTACTTGTGTTAATTACCCGTCCTCTCGACTAGTACGTCAAATTTTGTACGTTATAGTTCCCTAATGTTCAAATGATGAAAAGTACGGCACTAAGACAAATAACGGCTGTCAAATATTTACGTTTTATGCATTAAGTGGTTTGGTTGCTCGGGTTCGTGTGCTTCTTGGTTGGTTAACACATTGTATTTTGTGCGTTGTGGCAGATCAAAAGAACTCAGTATTATTATTGTATTCATTCACAACTTCCATTTCAGATTTCTATTTTCCCTTCAGTTATGCTCATCTTTTAATGCTTATCAATATTATTGCCTTTTCTCTCCCCCTCGGGGTCCAAAATCCAACACCTATTGTTCATCAGATTTATCCCTCATCTCAACCATCTTGCGTGCACTGTTCTTTGTGCGTTTTTCCTTGTATTGTATGTCTCTTCCTCATTCGTTAATGTCTCTGCAGCTGATCGGAGAGAGAGCGCGAGCATGCTACAAACCCCTAAAGAAACCCCCGTCACACTTGCACAACGCTCGTTAAAATTTCCCAGAATTACCTGTAGCGCGGAGTTTTTGAAGTTACGAGCTGTGCTTTAAGGTGAAAATCAAGTCCATGTTTACGCTGTTAGAGGTCATGCTGACTCACGCCTGGAGGTCAAGAAGGGTTCTCCTCTCAGTGTGAAGTGTAAGATCACCAAACATCCTCCGCAGAGATATTGAAGGGTCATAAAGTATGACACGCGTCCAATGGTCGGAAAAAGAGCCGGCTGGTTAATTATTCACGTAGTCAAAGTCCATTAACGTTCTTAATGAAATGTCGGCCGGGTTCATACCCTGCGCCGGGATTCCGATATTGTGGGAGCTCTGTCATGCTTGATCTCTTCTGTTGGTGCTTGCTCTGTTCTGTTGGTGCTTGATCTCTTCTGTTGGTGCTTGGTCTCTTCTGTTGGTGCTTGGTCTCTTAAAAAAAAATTAAAATAAATTTTGGATTTTTTTTTATCAACAACAGTAAGTTAAGGGTCCTCTGATAGGTTAGGTGGGCAGGAAATTCTCATAAAGTTTCAAAACGTTATGAAAAACGTTAACTGAAAGTTTCCTCTTTTAACCTTACCGAGTAAGCCGGACGACTCAAACAGAAAACGGAACAATACGTCACTTTTGTGAGTCGATTTCATTTCAAATTACGTCCAAATTTGGCCATAGCGCGCATACGAGCGAAAAGTGACGTTATTCTTAAGAGGACGGGTTGCAGGAGTTCTCGAGGCTGTATTAATAATAGCGAATACATTGACCTTGTCATCATCTTTCAATTTAGGTAACAGAAAATAATGTTTCTTTGTATTTCTGAAGGTTTTTCATAGTCTTTTCCAAAAATTACGTAGGCCGAAATTGCGCGGCGTGACATCAACATAGCGAGGCTATTTAACATTTAGGATATTTCTGCTGCATGTGATTCCTTGATTGCATTTACAAAGACAGCACTAATTCACACCACTCGGTCAAACTGAATTGTTGAAGATATAACTGTTGGGAGCCAGAGCAGAAATCTGCAAGATGAAATCGATGCATGGTATCGGAAACCGATACTAGATGAAGGTAGCTTTCCTTTCTGGAGCTTCGTCGCTTTGTCATTTGTAACTGAATTAAACATTTGAAATGACAACCAGACTTTACCTGAATCTACCTGAGGGTGCAAGGGACTGTTGGGTTTATGGGCATTTGAGATGACGGCACTGGGAATGTTTGCTTTATGGGTTGTAGGCTTGGAGTTATTGGGAATGTAAGATTTATATGCATTGGGCCTATAAATCTCAAATATCAATCTCCTTATAGGCATTGGGCTTATAAATACATTTTATTATAAATTTTTATATACCTAGCAAAGTCATCAAAAATTCATTGCCATTCTCGTGACTTTATATTTCTTTTTAAAGAAATGTCTTAAAATCAACGCAACGTGATAGGATCTCATAGTGGGATCTCTTAAATCCAGTGGGAATTGGAAATGTTGGGTTTATGCGTTTTGGGCATGCAGGTATTTGGGAATATTGTGTTTGTGTGTTTGAAGCATTGATGCATTGGGAATGAGATGAGTTACATTTGGTGGAGACCTTACAGGAGAGTTATTACCCCTCAACATTCTTCATTAACTGCCTGGACTAACCCGAGTGGGCGCAAACGATCAAGACAGCCTCTCATTTGTTGCATCTAAATATAGGAGAAACCTAGTAACGAAAATCAATTTTAATAAGATTGAAACAAATATATTATTTTATCTCTCTATCGTCGAGATAGATGTAAGTAAATCAAACTTATTTGGAGGAAGTTTGTGGTAATTAATAGAAAACAATTATTCACTAAACACCTTCAAATTCTATTTTACAAGAAACAAACTGAACATAGTAAACATAAAAAATATTTATGACGGTATAAAAATGTACAGGTGCCCAGTTAAACGAATTTTCATATCAATCAAAATGGTATTCAGAATTAGAAATCCGCAAAAAGCTCCCCAAAAGTTAAATAAAATTCGATTACACTCGAATCACAAACCTGGGTCATGTTTGAATACTGACAGAACGTCAGTCTCGCTTCATATTAACTTGGCATACCTGTATATAAATTTTATTCAAGCTTTATGATTTATAAAAACCACGGAAACAAGAAGGAAAGAACGGAGGACTGCATAATTCCTATTGGCCCTGCGAGACAGCGCATATTTATATGCAAACTCAAAGCTCGCCCATAAATTTATCTAATCTAAACTTGAAATAATCTAGTGATTCCTCACCCGTTATGCTACATGGTACGCTACATCTATTATGCTACGTGGCATGTCACATCTATTATACTACATGGCATGTAGTATAATAGCATGCTTATTTCAATACAGAAGTCAGCACCAAAAATGATCTCAAGCAGCGTTTTATCTTTACCCGGACAAGAACGGTGCAATAGGTCTCTGGTCCATGCAAGGCAAGCCCTATTTACACATGATTTGCCCCCACTACATAAACTCCGGTTATTTATACGATCACATAATTTACACTCTAGTTTAACGCCAAGAAATTTTCTCAGTTTGCTCAATTATACCCACGATAAAACACTGAGACGCGACCAAGTCTCCTTGCCTCTCTCCACTAATTGGCTTTCTCCACACATATTAAGGGATGATGTGTAAAAACGGACATAAATATCCTTTCCACTTTAACAGTCCTTCTGTAAAACATGTTTGTGTTTGGAATGTAGATATGTGAATTTACATGTATCTATAGGATTGAACAGTAGTTTCCCTAGCCCCGCCTCACCATTTGCTGGTCATTTGACTTTCATTCTTCCTGTTGAAGTTCCTTTTTAAGCTCTTCGCAGAATTTGCCTTTATGATTTGTGACACGTTGAAGAAGTTTTTACGTGACGTCTGTCCGGTTCATCTGTGTCTCCAGCTGGCACTAGTGTCTTTTGGGCCCGAAGCTTCATATTTCGAACACTGTCTCTTTCATTACTCTTAATATCATGTGCGTTATAAAATCACCGATTTTTTTCAGTTCTGAGACGGATCTAATCACGTATCTTGGTATTTGTTTATATCTTATTTTCAGGAAAGTGTTGTGTAGAATTGGAATGTCTTATTAGGCTGTATATTGCCTCTGAAGGCCTCTTTGTCAAAGACTCTTGAAGGCTATTCGTATATTTATACGAATTTGACTTATGCTTACGACACTATGGTAATATGTTCCTCAGGCGACAGGTTAGCTGGCATATATACTCCCAGATCTGTTTCACTGTTTCTGGGAACTGTCTCTTTTAAGCTGTATTGTGCCTGAAATCGTTTCATACACCTTTCCTCATTAATTTGTATTTGTCACGACTAAGCACAAAGGATTGTGCATTTTGCAATAAGGACAGAAAAATATCATAAGAACATAATAATGCAAATACTGCCTATCGGATCATGCTAGGCTACTGCCATTTACAACCGACGAAACGCGTATTTTTCTAGCCCATTCTGGGACCAACGATTCTGTGCTGTGGCTATCATGTTACTCTGTTTCATAATTGAACAATCCTGATTCAAAGCCAGTATTTACGTAGGTCTTCTTTTATTCCGAAAGTATTAAATTTGTACTGATTGTTTCTTGTTCTATTTTGTGGACATATTTAATATTTTATTAATATCCTCATTGTTATACCATTTCAGTAATTTCCAAAATCAGTCATATGACACTTTTTCTGTGTCTTTCAACATAAGTGTAAATTAGGCTTTCTTAATCTCTTATCGAAAGGGTAGTTTTTAATTCCTGTGATTAAAAATGCCAGCTGAGTCTAGACACATTCAAGTGAGTTTGTTCTATAGTGCGGCGATCAAAATTGAGCTGCATAACCTAAGACGTTGACCAGACCTTAAACAAATAACCCAACCAAAATATTGGATCGTTTACTCCTTGGTATTCCGACCCGTCCCGGACCTCTTGTCAAATAGAGACATCTCATGAGTGTGTATTTCAGTGAAAGCCATGAGGGAAGGTGAGGTGAGAGACGGTGAGGAAGGTGAGGTGAGAGAAGGTGAGGAGTAAGTGGAGAACTAAGGAATGAAAACTGAACTAATATTAAGCATCATACCATTTTCATGTTCAGTTTGTTCTTCTGAACATAGGCCTCCAAACACTGCCGTCAAAAAATTACAATTATTAAAAGGAATTATATATATACAATATATATATTTAGTAATGTGCAATACGTGAGCATTGACGTAAAATGTATGTAGTTGAAGAATACAGTAATGGGTAATGCTTAAGAGAATACAGAAAGGAAAAGTGCCTAACAGTATACGAGAACAGAAAATATATAAGTGAACACTGGAAACGGATACACAAGAAAATACAAGAAGAGGAAGCGCAGTGAAGAATAATGGAACAATCATACGTAGGACACTACATGACAAAATCCATGAATAGGGAAGTCATACAAGGTACATACTGGGCCAAAATACACATACAAATTGAAATGATCCAGGGAAAAGAAGAGATATTCGAGGACTATACATAGATTCTATACATTTTCACCATTGGAGAAAAGGCAAAGACGATACAGATGCGCGTCACAAGTGACCCCTGGAACAATTCTGAGCGAGGGTGGGCAACAGACACGACACAAAGAGGTAAAATACTCTGTCAGAGAAAACCCCTAACTGGGAAATTGTGTTACAGTCAAGAGTAAAGAGAATTTAACACTCTTTAATGGAGGATGCTGAGTATTAGTGGAGCTTGTGGGTTAGAATTTTATGTTGATATTATGTGGGAGAGTTTACTGTGCTTTTAATAGGAAGGGACAATGCATTCGTAAGAATTTTGATCCATTTTTATATATATGGGATGACTGTTTGAAATGTTTTTGTATAAATGGAGGCTTTTGATTAATTGCTGAAATTTGTTTGACATGTTGGAAAATATTTTTTTTATTATTTTCATTATAACTTTCGTCGCTATAATTACTTTTATCTGTTGTAGTAATTATTATTAATTGTTTTAACTACTTTAACGACCCTGGAAAAACAGACAGCTTATGATCTATAAATCCATTTATGAGCTATTCATGTCCGTGCCACCTCTTGGGTGGCTAAATTTTCATCAATTATAAAATATAATTTATTTTCTATATTCTATATTTATAATATATTCTATATTTTCTATATAATTAATTTCTATATTAAATATAAATTTCATCAATTCTCTGCTGGAACGAGAGACTAACTCCGCTACTACTAACACTCCGGACTTCTGTAGTTATAATTAATTTCTCCACTCTCTACTCAGGCTCCTAATACCAGCTGGAAAGAAACGTAAATATCGGCACTGTGCCGTGGTGACAAACAGCCTGGTAATTTGTCAGAGGTCACAAAAAAAGAGCTTCTCTTGCATGTGCATTACTAATAATATTAAGAAGACTGCTGCTAAAGCCAGGGAACACAACGAAAATTTCTGTCATTGGTGGAACTACATACTCCTTCATCACACAACGTCATATTGCGTGATCTTAATATGTGTTTAGTTTACGTGAATTGTTTTAAAATTCCAGCCCTTTCCTGAAGGTCTCGATTAAATTATCACCTACGATATAAACTAAATCTAAAACCAACATTTAAGATTGGTCAGTAGTTAATAAGCAACATGTTCTTGATCTAGATTTAGGTACTCA
>WNGS01039543.1:9548196-9588629 GCA_020271785.1 Procambarus virginalis | reverse complement strand
AATGTGATCAAGACACATTTGTGGTGTCTAAAAATTTGAATATATGAAAACCTTTCTTCAGCATGTGATTAATTCTTTTCTCTTTCTTACAGGTAAGAATTTTAATGTCTTCGAGGGATAGAAATTATCAATTT
Organism: Procambarus virginalis; assembly: GCA_020271785.1. NCBI lineage: Eukaryota > Metazoa > Arthropoda > Malacostraca > Decapoda > Cambaridae > Procambarus > Procambarus virginalis. Next base: position 9,588,495 of record WNGS01039543.1, on the reverse strand, counting down.
GCAGCAACGTTCCTATTACTGCTGCTAAATTATTTTGTGGGTCTTTAGTGACGTTTAGTAAAGTGTATCTCCACGTACTAGTGACAGCATGTGTAGTGTCCCAAAGTGACGGATACAAAAATAAGTGTTCTGTGACTGAGTTACAAACCACCATGTTGTAATGTTAACAATCAGTAACTTTATAAATGTGTTGAAAATGAAGTGTTGCGTTACTTACCCATCTCGCTGGACGACGGACCCAGCGATCACCCGCCATTAACAAGGTAAGCAATCTTTGATCTTCAAGTGGAACTTTAACATGCTATATATATATATCTTATAACTATATATATATATAATATATATATTATATATATATATAGATATATATATAACAATATATCTTATCTATATATATATATATATATATATATATATATATATTTAGTTTAACATGTGATCATTATTTATTATATATTTGCGGTGACTGAGAATTTGAACACGTGAAGACATTTTCTAAGCATGTGATTAATTCTTTTCTCTGTCTTTACAGGTAAGAATTTTAATGTCTTCGAGGGACAAAAATCACCATTTTGCAGGTATATTCCTATTGTTGCTAAATGTCGTTTAATTTTCTTTTTTGCTGTCGCGTTCGTACCTTTCCAGGGTTTTAAGTCATTCTGTCACCTTAATTGCTAGACGGTCCAGTGATAATTTTTGTTCAAGCACAAATTGTGCAAGTAGCACGGTTTAGCACTTTTTCTTTATTCTGAAGATATGTTAAGAGTTAACCAATCTGCTATTTTCCAATATGGCAGTTGCAAGTGCCACTGCATTTGAGGAATTTTTCGCGCCTAGAGAATAATGTAACGGGATGAGGATAGAGATGAACTGGAAGATGTAGAAGGGATGGAGAAGTAAACAGTATAGAGGGAGGAGCTAGAGTGAAATAGGAGGGAGTGGATGGAAGAAGAGGGGATAAAGGGAGAGGTGCCGCTTTGGCATGAAGGTGTTAGGTGATCCACGTCATTAGTCATAAATTGGTAACCACCGTATTGTGGATAATATTTCATTCACCTGGACAATCAGAACCTCAAACCGCTGACCACATTACCAGCTTCCGCCCACAGCTCTACCTACTCTCCTGGCTGAGTAGGTAGAGCTACGGCCTAATAATAATGGGTGTTTGGTGGCTTAGTAGGCAGAGGTACGGGCTATGGTTTGTGGTTGTCGGTTCGAGGTTCTGATTGTCCAGGTGAATGAAATATCCACGATATGGTAGTTAGCAATTTATAACTATGACGCCTGTTGCGTCCTCGGTTCCTATCCGGAAGTAGACGAGCTACAAGATATCCATAACTTTTAAACACTAATTGTTCAACTAGTATTCATCTTGTAACCTTAAATATCTAATAAACAGTAAAACACAAAAGGAAGGTGGGTGGTAGGAGAAAAGCACACAGAAATTGTATTGGAGGGGGACAAACATTCCCTCTAATGCGTTATGTGTGGTTTCCTCCGAGGCTATGGGTCCCCTTCTTCCAGTCAGAGGTGGTACTCCCTTCCATATTCAAATTTATATATATATATATATATATATATATATATATATATATATATATATATATATATATATATATATTTAATAAATTAGTAATAACGTTGTGTTTTTTCAATGGCATTTTTAAACTCATTAATATATTGTGTAGCCAGAGAGGGGAGAGGTTGTAATTAAAAGAGAAGGGGAAGTGCAGTTGGCAGTTACAGGAGAGGGGAAATGGAATCTGCAATTACTCGAGAAGACAGCACTCCCCAACCACTCTGACCCTAACAGAGGGCAGCACACACCCCCATACAGGATGAATATAAAAATTAATGTCATTAAATAAATTAAGGAAAGCTGTAAAATAGACAACAACGTCTAAGCCAATTTAACATTAACTTTGACCTGCCTAATATTTCCCAGGTTATGTAAACATTTGTATAAGATTAATGTGCAATTTTTAGGCTACAGAATTGTCTTGGTACTCATAACCCTAAAAATGAATGCCAAAGGTTCATCGATAGCTGGACAGTGAACTAGGCTTTGAGAGATATCATAATTAAAAACCATTGAATGTGATAACATGTCCGGGGTGATAGAAAATTCATAAATATACTGACGGCTGTGAGTTTTGTGAGCTTGGGAACATCGTATTACCCATAGAGGTAGTCCCTCACCGTGCGTGGGAGTGTATGATACACATTTGCTTTGGCCTGTACCGACCGTAATAGCTCCCATCACACTGGCTCCTACAGGGAGGGGAGCATAATAACATTGCATAGCTGATAGAGTACCACGGTCGGGAAGGGAGAGGGGCAGAGCACCTGCATCATGGAGAGAGAAGGTACAGAACACCAGGGTCAGGGAGGGAGAAGAGGGACACACTGCCAGAAAGAGGGATTTGGAACAGTTTTACCTGTCCATAAAATAGCGAGTAAAAACCATACATAGATTTTTTTAAGCGTTATCGTTCGATGTGATTCACAAATTTATTATATAATGTAAAGTTTAAAATTTTCAGAACCTGATTTAATTTTCAAAATATTAACCATTTTTTTGTCAGTCATTATCGTGTATCTGTAGCCTAAAACTAAGTTTTAAACCTTTTGTTGGAAACCTGAGTAGTGTGTAATCATTAAAATTCATTAATTTTTTTGCTCCAGTGTACCTGTCAATGATTAGGAACCTCTAACCAAAGCGACTATAGACTGAATACTAGCTCCAGAATTTGTTCTGTGGTAGGTTACACTTTATTAAAACTCACAACTCAAGCCGTTCATTACTGCCAGCTTGGCTCGCTGGACCTCCCACTTACATGGATTCAACAGAGAACTCTATTTACTGTTTAATTTGGTATCGAAGATAGAGGGAAGAGATACTAAAGAGATGGGCAGACATGATGAATGTTTATGTTGAATTTGGTGTTGAATGTGTGCAGCGCAGAGGGTGCTATAGCATGGTTAACTAGTAGTACGTGATAACTCACATGGAACTGTATGCACCCAACCTTATGAAACTGTGGAGTGATAGTGATATATTAACTGAAGTGTGATGATGCTGGTTTTACGCGACGGAGTTACTCTGTTTTAAACCATCTTACCCTTTACTGAGTAAATTTTTTATCCGACTGATGCATCCCGCTCTACNTTTACACGTACATACATGTGTACATGTACATGTTACAACAAGAAGCCATGCAGAGCATACTGGAAGATGATTACTTACGATCCAGGGTCTGGTTTCCCAAAAAAAGATTACTTGCAATAAATTTTACACTCCTCACAGCTCTGGGCCGTGGAACCGATATATGCGGGTGCTAAAAGAATGCTTACTTAAACGTTGTTCCTTATAATCCTTGTATATATGGAATCATGCTTACTTATTTGGACACATGCCTAGTTGGAAAAAGTCTTTTTAATTTATGCCTAATGGTAGAAAAAGTATAGAGGGGAGAGGTATAAATAGGAGGAGACTTTGAGAGAGCAGAGACGGGGGGAGGGGGAAGAGAAAACAAGGGAGAGTGGTATTCAGGAAGAGGAGGGAGAATGGATAGGAGAGATTGAGAAATGGAAGAGTGGTAAGGAGGAATAATGGATGGATATAGGGAGAGAGAGAGACCGGGCACCGCTGGGTACCAGGTAATATATTATGTACATATTATATACATTTATATATATATATATATATATATATATATATTATATATATATATATATTAATATATATAATATATATATATATATATATATATATATATATATATATGGTACCACCTCTGGTGCAATGTAGGGACCCATAGCCTCAGAAGAAAATAAAGAGTACTCAGAGAAGAACTTGTGAATCCTCACTGAGCACTTTGATATTTTCTTCTCCTACCACCCCTAGTCTTTTGGCATGTATGTATATATATCTAACTATATTTGAAAATGTCATAAATAAAACCACACGAATTCTGCTATTAACCTACATATTTACATTGTAGTGAAGCATCACTTACATCATGCTGCGTTGCTTTGTATATAGTAATACATAATGGACATTCGTTGGAAGACATGCAAAGAAGAATGATTAATTTAATCCCCAGCATCAGCGTCTAGGCATTGAGTGAGGGCTCATATTTTGAGTGGGAGTCCATATAAACAACTGGCCCTGTACTCTTACGACCGCTCTCACACATTCCCAGGCATCACGAAGAATTTGAGGTGAAATAGCTCAAGATTATTGCGTTAGCCTGCCATGAGAGGCGATGAATGAGGTGATATAAGGCTTGTGCATAAGTGTATGAAAGACTTTAACACAGGGTATTCAACTTGGCCAAGTTTGGAATTTAAGAAAGCGTCTGTTTGGCGGGTCTGTAGTTTTTAGAATGTACTTCCACACAGCGTCGATGAATTAAATACCTCCGAAAGTTTGAACAAAATAATGAGCGAGTGCATATAGAATATCATGAGGGTAATAGACCTACTACAGCTATAGTTTCTAATGAAACAATAACATAAAATGTCTAGAGAACCCCTAAACTAATTTTGTTTTTTGCCACTGCAAATTGCATGTATACATTACAGGTAATTATAATTTACTTTAAGTCTGCAATCGTTAAGTCTAAAATTTAATTGGTAGTTGTTATGTAAAATGTTTATTGAAGAGAAGCAAGTGCTAACATCGAGACAGAGGAACACGTTTTGCGTGTTAAAGTCTTATCAAACACCTGAGAGAGGGACAGTGCTGGTGCTTACAGAGAGAGGTGGGGACGGCTCAGGTCACGGAGGTCAAGGTGAACAGACATCCACGATCACAGGGATTAACTTAGTCACAATTTACATTTTTTATATATTATTTTTTTAAATTTACGTTATTTCTCTCACTTTAACCCTTTTCAATCATTTGTTTATGTATATTAGTTAATTTGCTAGAGCACTTACAAGTGAAACATTAGAGTGTGCTGTGTTAAGTGTTGCTGTCTCACCCCGACGACTGAGAGTAGGAATGCGTCTTTAATCCCTTTGACGTCACAACCAAATTATGGATGCTGGGATATAATAATTCGCTTTGTCGTGGACAAGAAGCTTCATAATATATATATATATATATATATATATATATATATATATATATATATATATATATATATATATATATATATATATATATATATATATATATATATATATATATATTTTACCCACTTCAAGACCCCGAACCAACATACGAGCAACGTTAATTGGCTGTTGATAGCTGGTGTTGAATTTTTCATGTGTAGTGCTTCGCTGATGTTGAGTCTCCTGCTATCGCTGTATCTATCGATGATTTCTGTGTTGTTTGTTAAGATTTCTCTGGTGATGGTCTGGTTGTGTGAAGAGATTATATGTTCCTTGATGGAGCCCTGTTGTTTGTGCATTGTTAATCGCCTAGAAAGAGACGTTGTTGTCTTGCCTATATTACGAGTTCTTAGGGGCTACAGTCCCCAAGTGGGCATATGAAGGCATAGATGACGTTGGTTTCCTTCAAGGCGTTCTGTTTGGTGTCTAGAGAGTTTTTTATGAGTAGATTGGCCGGTTTTTTTGTTTGTAATTTGTTTTTGTACAAAACAAAATTAGTACAATGATTGTCCACTGTCAGGTAAGACCGAAAATTAGGAAAAGACAGCGCTAAGCCAGAGTGAATATATTGAAGTTAAAAGGAATATGAGAACGTGGCGCTGGGTTATATGGATGCATTGAAAGAACGGTACCCATCTACTTAGACCATCGGGAATCGAATGGTTCTACCGAATAGTAAAAATCGTTCGACTATCTACTCTGTGAGTTCTCCTTAATAACCTGAATGTTGGCATCATATCTCAACGGTTTTGTCTCGTCTTAATTTTCAATTATACTATCCCCAACCAACCCCAAATTAAATTCTTTCCCGCTATTTTTTTCTGTAAATATTAACCACTTACAATTTTTCAGTTGCATGACGCTCCTGGAAACATAATTTAAAGACCTGCAAGATACTTCTGGATACACGATTCCAGAACCTTCAACACCTTTCTGGAAACAAGATTAAACTATCTATAAGACGCTTCTGGAAACAAAATTCCAGGACCTACAAGACGCTTCTGGAAACAAAATTCCAGGACCTACAAGACGCTTCTGGAAACAAAATTCCAGGACCTACAAGACGCTTCTGGAAACTCACGATTGTAGGGGCCTGCAAGACGCTTCTATAAGACACTTCTGGAAACAGCGAAAATATGTTTTTCACGTTACTTGCACATTATTGAATTATAGCCAATAGGCCACAAATTACTCGCTAAATAAAACGTGTTGCTGTTTTGCAAGTTACTATTATGATATGTTTTATTTTATAATTATTAAAGTAAATGCAACATTAAAATTATGTTGAAAATTATAATTGTTAATGTTACTTTTTGAATTACTCTGTTTTAATTAGAGATAAATGTTTTTGTAAACATGAATTGTAATATATTTTCAAATTTGGTATATAAATCTTTCCTCGTCCAACAATTGATTCAGTGAAAGGGTAAATTAAAAACAGTCGAGACTCAAGTATTGGTTTATAATCTTAGTGAGAAGAAATTTTAACCCCCATCCAACTGGTCGAAGCGTCGGTAATAACAGCATTTACCACGATCTATGACCAGGCTAAGCGGCTCCAAGCATGAGCCATAACCGGGACTTTGTATGCGTCCAGGCAACTCTCAATATTCCCAACTATAATTCTTTGGCAAATTAATGCAGGGCTTCGATTATACTGACTGATTATACAACAGGTACCGCCGCCTCGCCCATCACACGCTGGATTCATACATCACTAGCCGATTATAGAGGCAATTCATACACGCAAAATTGGTCATATACGATCGTGTAGCGAATCTCTCTTAGATTTATAATACCATTTTGCAAAGTGATTGAGGATGTGTGAGCTGTACATAAAAATATATACAGATGTGCGAGATATTTTAACGTAAAATATTATATAATATATATATATATATATATATATATATATATATATATATATATATATATATATATATATATATATATATATATATATATATATATATAATAAAAATAAAGCAAATATAAATATATACAAAATAAATAAAATAGGAAGAGTATTTTTAATACATATGGCTTGGGGACCATTCAAGTTTGTTGTATAAAGGATGCTCGCGTTTTCTTCACATAGTGGATTGATATGATGAAAATATCTGTGCCCGCTGGCCACAGAGTGCTGTTGGCAATTGGATTAAAAGTCTAACAAACTTTCCAATTGTATTAACAGTCAGCTGTGGTCTAGTGGGTATGGTATTGGATATGCTAAGGTGCATGTTACGCCTGGCTGTCCGAGGTTCGAACCCTTCGAATAATAAGTTTCTTATTTTTCTTTATATATATAATTATATCACGGAACTATTTACTCTTCCCACAATGAGAGTAAAAGACAAGATCAGAACATAACGATGCCAACACAGAAGACAATGTTCAACATAACAGGCCAATTACACTGGATTAATCTTTGTATGTAGATGCCAGCTGCCTCGTATGGGCCAATAGGCCTTCTGCGGTTACCTATATTCTTATGTTCATATGTGTGACCCCACTTATATCCCCTTTGTATCCCCTTTTGTTTTCACATTTATTATCTTATCACCTGACCCAGTGCGGGTATAAAATCAAATCACATTGTAAAATTCATTCACTTGAGAATGAACCATGGAGGTTCGAAACGTTGTGCAAATTGTTTAAATAAGTGTAATACATTCTATAGTAATTCACATCTTTTCTTCACCCGGGAATTACGAAAATTTGTTTTGGAGAACTCCTATTTCAGCTAAGCCCTGATGCTAAGAAAATAGTTAGAGGGATAGAAGCCCTAAATCAGAAGATAGTAAATACAGAATATGCGGTCATATTCAACGAGACATGTTTAAAAGAAAACCTGCTGCCAGTATACACCATATAATTATATATTATATATATATATATATATATATATATATATATATATATATATATATATATATATATATATATATATATATATATATTCAAACTTAATTGTGAGCATCTATCTTCCATCTCCTGCCTTTCATATGAGACTGCAGGAAAGCAAAGAAAAAGTTAATCTTGCCCAGCATCCTCTGGGATCATATTTCTCGCTCTACCAACTCCTTTGTATCGATTAATCAATTCTTTTTCTCCCTGAGTCCAGTTCACCCCCACGTCCCACCCTCCAACCACATGGTGCTTCTCTGCCACCCATCCTGCACCCACTGTTTCTCTGCCTCCCACCTTCCACCCATTCGCTGTTTCTCTGCCTCCCGTCCTCCACCTATTCACTGATTCGTTGCCTCCCACCCTACGCCCACTTGCTGCTTCTCTGCCTATCAGTGCTACTCAACCCCTAATACTTGCTGCTCTCCAATATCCCTCTCTTGTAACACTTTTAGCCTCACCTCGTAGGTAGGGTAAGGTACTCTCAAGGTTGTTCCCAGCTCTTCCAGACAGTTAATAGTATTAAAACACTGAAGCCAAAATGCAGATGTATCAAACTTTTGTAAATTCTTCATAAAATTATCATTCAAATATATATAGAACAAGAGAGTCGCAGCAGGAACAGCAGAACCTCAACCACACCAACAGCAGTGGCAACAGCAGAGTAGCAGCAGCAACCGCAACAATAGGAGTATTAGCAGCAGCAGGACGTTGCAGGTAAGCCAGCATCAGAAAGAGGACAAACAGCAGTAGGAAGAGGCAACAGAACATAAGGCATCACCAACGAAATTTAGTCAACACACACCATACTAAATTAGCCCCAGTGGGAGGAGAGTTGCCAAATTGATCTTAAAATCAGTATAAATAAGAAAATTGGCTTCTCTGTAATGTGAAGCATATAAGTATCCGAACATTTCGATAACACCACACAGCGAGGTGCATTGTGAGAGAAGAGTATCATTAACGAGAGAGAAGGGGCATCATCTTGAAGTTAGCGAATGAGTCGGCGTGCGGTTGGTCGGGGTGGCCAGTTTAGTGCTAGAGGCAGGGGCAGAGGCACGGAGGCGGTGTTTCGCATCAAAGAAACGCCTATTTGTGCTGCTGTAATGCGTCCCAGCTGACTGGATCCCTTGGGCATTGTGGGTACTGGGCACGGGGCTGGGGGGTGGGGCTCTGAGGGGGGGGGGATATATCAATGAAATAAGAGTGTGGGGTGAGGGTTGGTGGGTAGCTGGGACCTCACAGAGAGGTAGGCTTGAGGGAGACTCCGGATAATGACATAAAGGGGAACGGGACTTGGAAATGCCAAATATTATTATTAAATGGAGCGTAAAAGTCGTCTACTGTATGTCCGGTTCTTGGTTTGTGTGTGGGTTTTGTGTTGGGATGATCACTGGTTACTTAAGGGTGAGTTTCCATTGATGAAATTGATTTAAAGACTATTGTTAATAGATTCGCCGACCCAATCCCATGTTTGTCAGGGTATTCGGACTCTTAACAGCTGTCACCACACACGCACGAACTCAAACACACACACAACGCCACCCACCAAGCTGAAGTCAACAGACTCACTTTATTCTCTATTCTTTATTCCTCTAACTTTATTCTCTATACCCTGAAATAAATAGCAAGTCGTGAGTATAATAAGTGTGAATATATATTGTTTAATTTATTCCGAAATACAACAATAATTAAGTAACTTTGGATACATAGTGGTCTATGTACAATGGAAATAAAAAAAACATCAAATTGGTCTACCAATCAAATTCCAGATATTACCTTAACACCATAACTATAGGCAGCCCTTCCTTACCCCACCAACCCTCCTTACCTTCGCTGTAAATGCCAGCAAATACAAATGTCAAAGTCGAATCTTTTTATTTTCCATTTCCTCTCAAAGTGAAATAAACGGTAAACGGAATAACGTTTAATGAAGCGATCCTTACCGACGGCGTCTGGAAATGTCACAACTAGCATCGAGCACTCCGGGAACGCCGGCACAAGAACCCTGAGGTCGGAGCTTCGTGTTTACCAAAGCTTCTTCTGGTTAGCCTCGATATAAGGAACCTGATAAAGACTTCATTTCTGCCACTCATTTCCTCTTCCCTCTCATCTCCTCCCGCTAGACTCGCTGTGGAGGAAGAGTGAGACCTATTCTCCTAGTTGAGTTCTCTCCCCCTACTGGCTGGGACAGGGAGAACGTATTAAATGTTTGGTATCGGTTATAGCATCTTCAACTACGGACCATGGGTTATTCGCCATAAGTAATAATGCCCGTGCGGCTAAACCAGCTCTTACAGGGTGGGTTACGATGCCGCCGCGCGGGATATTTTTTTAAAGTCTGTTTTCGTAAAGCTCTGTTGTTTTTTTTAGGAAGTTTCACGTCAAAGAGACCTCACAGTAACGCTTCGTAGTGGTTCTTTGTTGCTACAAAAGGGAGAAAATTGGTGAGGACAAAAAGTTTGTGTGGCCTGATGGGGTGAAGGATTATGGTCCACCCTGTATGGCGGTCCAGCCCGAAGCGGGTCTGACTCGCCCAGTTGATGCCAGCTCTTGCCTCGCACCAACACAGCTAACCAATCTCCTATCGAAATATTCAATTCAATTCCTTCCTCCATTTCATCTCATCCCCAGACGCAAAATCAATTGACGAGTGCTGCTCAGCTCAGAGAACGCAGGGAACGATGTAAACACAGCTGGAATGAAATTCCTTCAGTAAATAAACAGAGGCAACCCGAGGTTTGATCCTACGACACCCAGGCGCGCGTTGATAAATGGAATTCAAAGTAACATTCAAGACCAGGAACCGCATTACACCGCTGGATCTCTCACCCCAGCTGTCTCCCTCCGCACTCTTTCACATGACTATAATAGGATGACAAGGATATACGCTAATATATCAATTATTTCGTATATATATCGTGCCTAATAGCCAGAACAGCACTTCTTATCCTAATATGCAAGGTCCAATGTGCCAAATAATTTTCGTTATTTTCAAATATTTCTTTCATGATTAGTTATTTTCTAGCAATAAAAATCTGTTTTAATAGGAACATGAATTACTGACTTAGTTATGTTAGGTTAGGATAGGTTAGGTTAGGCAGGTTAAGTTAGATCAAATATCTGTGTTAGTTTTGACTCAAATGACATAAAATTGCAATCATATATAATACAATGAAAACTCTCATTTCATAAAACAAACGTTTAGAAAAATTTAACATTTCATGAAATTCGGCTTGTTAGACAACTGTCTATTAGGTATATATATATATATATATATATATATATATATATATATATATATATATATATATATATATATATATATAATATATATAAAGTATATGAACACACTTGCAAAGCCATACAGTGAAGCAAGAGAGAGCACTCGAGCTGGTTTGCATTAGACTTACCTTATTAAAACGTCAAAAAAACTCAATAAACAAGTATGATTAGGGGTAGTAATTTCCCAAAAATAACACCAAGTAGAGATATAAACTACAAGGTTCTATCCTCAAGCTGCATTGAGCCAGAGGTCGACGAAGGAAGGGGCAGGCGGAGGACGCCAGCCCGCACTTAACCTTCCTATCTATTCTGGCTGCTGTCTATATATATATATATATATATATATATATATATATATATATATATATATATATATAATATATATATATATATATATATATATATATATATATACATACCACACATACATACATATATATACATACATATATATACACACACACACGTGTGTATAATATATTGTTAATATAGTATTAACAATTGTGTAACTAGCTTCACAAGATTGTTACTCGTTTCGTTAAACGAACTATGGGGTTTAGTTCCTGATCCCTTCAAGTCCCTCTGTAACCCTTTCCACTACCGCCCACGGATGGGTATGGGTTGCATAATAAAGAAATTTAATGAAAATGACTGGGGGTTTATAGTTAGGACCGTCGATATTACGCGAGCCGCTGGTCGGTCGGCCTGTCTCCCTGTCTCTGTTAACATTTCCAAACATTCGTCCACACACTAACAGGCCAAAACAGAGTTTTGGCATTTGTCTATTCGTCTTGCACAAGATGCGCCGTACACACGCGGGTAATGCGCACCACGAACACACAAGACATCATGCACATACAATATACATCAATACACATACGGTATAAAACATACACAGAACACACGCAATTCATAAACTCCTGGCTTCCTTGTTAGACTGGATCTGATCATCTCTAGGAAGTAGAGATGGACTATGCAGCGCATGTACTCAGCATGGACAATCGCTGAGTAACTGAAATTTATCGGCAGATGGCCTAGAGCCTTAAACATATAATAATTATATATTCACAATATTTTTCATTTGCGTGTGAGTTCTATACCTCGAACTAATATGTACTAACCTATCTTATTAACTTCTGGGTAACAGTGATGTAACAGTTTATCTAAGAAATATTAACTTGATTAGTTGTAAATACCCATAATGTAAATAACAATATTTTACATATAATTTAATTTGTTAACGTTGACATTAGCCAAATACGACTCGTATAGAGATAGTAGTTACAACCAAGGAATATTATTTACGTTGTCCTCCTTCATGTAGCATGTCCCAACACTGGCTCTTGTGTGTGTTTGTCATTGAGGTAATAGGCGCTTTAGTCTTTGGCTAAAAAAAGAGACGGTTTTTATACTAAAAAGTTAAGACATGCTGTAATTTCAATTGCAGGTAAGTTGCTGCGGCAGCTACTGTTGATGTTTCTGCTGTCACTAGTATTGTTGGTACTACTACGGCAGTTTTTCTGCAACGTCTGCTGTTGCTTTTGTTACTGCTGCGTCTATTACTATAACTGCAGTTGCTATTACTATCGCTGCTATTTATATTACCGTTGCTGCTGTTCTTACTGCTATTTCCGTTATTGCTGCTACCTTTATTACAGTTATTAATAGTTACTGCTGTTTTTAGGGCATCTGAATCATCAATAAATGATAACGGCATGATTTAATCGATTTTTCTGCGGATATTTGATCGGTTATGCGTGCCAGCGTGTATGCGTTCCCAAGTTTGTGTGCGCGCGCGTGTACTCACCCACTTGTGCGTGCGGAAGGTCAGCTTCGGCTCTTTGGGGCCGATTTTCGTGCGTGCGTGCTGGTGAGAACTTGTTTATGTAGTGGCGATTGAGGCTGGCTTGAATTTGTACCAGACTTCTACATTTACATTTGCAAAAATTCCTGGATAATATGAAATTTCCTCTCCCATTGCTCAGAGTTTTCTGGTGAATGCTCACGAAACACTTGCATCTTCGTTTCCAGAAAAATTGTCGTTTATATATATTCAGATTTTCAGCCAGAGATGCAGATTTTCGGCATTCATAATGAGTTTTGAGAGACAATCTTGCATAACCACTACACACTTGTCAATTAAAAACTATATTTGCAACCTGTTCTTACTAAAATATATGCAGCTTATTATGGCTTAACTTAAGTAACGTAAATTTGAGTATCATAAAATGTTTGAGTGATGTACAATGAATTTCGCAGTTATAGAGCTACAGAGCTATAAGACAAGCTTCAACTGTTTGGCATAACAATACCAACTATGCCAACTTAACACTGTAATGTAACAATGAGAAAGTGCTACTCCAGTATAACTTATAGCACTATGAGGACACGAGGAGCTGGGGTATGAGGCCGGAGGCAAGGAACCATCCGCAACGACTTGAACCATCGGAGATCGAACACACAACCCTGCAATAAGGGAGACCGACGCTGGTCTCCCAGCGACTTTTTCGACCAGTCCACGTGGATGGACATCCAGTTGATGAGCTCTGCTTAATAAACAACACAAACGGGTTATACGCCAGCACACTGGTGACAATACAGCTGTGATCTCAGGCCGAAATCCAGATTGTAACATCTCTTTCGCTATGTAAACATCAGACTTACAGATGTAGCCCAGTGGTAGATGAGTGAGAGATAGAATGAGATATAGAAACAAAATAATCAGGAGAGAGAGGGAGGAAAGAGAGACACAGAGGAGGGGAAAGAGAGAGAGAGAGAGAGGTTCAAAGAGGGAAGAAACAACGAAAGCGTTTCCCACTGTGACCAACCAAACATAAGCCTGTCACTAACCACCGTCGAGACGGTCACCCGTCCAAAGATTTACCCAAAACCAATGCAAGTTAGCATAAGCAAATTAAGATGTAATTTGAGAGATTATTTCATAAATTCCATTCCAATGGAATGGAACTGATTACAGACAGCTCATCCAGTTTTGTTTTGGCCATTTCCCACAATGAGTCTGGCAGTTAATGCTGTTCTCAAAATGAATTTACCGGAACAGGAACTAAATCTAGTAGACTTCAGTGCAAAGTGAAGTTATGCAGGAAGAACCCCACATCTATGGATCATCCAACAAGTACCTCTGGGAATTTGCATAACCTGCTGATGTAGACTTGACTAAGTGTAAACTCTGTAAGCAGAACTATTCACATACTTTACTAGACTATATAACTAAATGGTAAAAAAGTGCTAAATTCAGAGGTAACTAACAAATAGTGTTCAAGATCTATGTAAGAACGTCATTTAAAATGATGTACAACCAGAAATCATAGCCAAGAATCCAAAGTTTGCTGACTTTACTTAGTCATACACACATGATTGTCAAGTTGTCGTCCAGTAGGGTGGGTGTGGAGCAGGACTAGTAACTGTGTAACTGACTTACCACAGATGGAAACTACCTTGTATAGAGATTGTTCTGGCCCACCTCTTGAACTATTTGCGACAAAAGTTTATGGGTATATATATATATATCGTCGCGTTAACACTAAATTTCAAGTTATTAACAGTGTTTCGGGACGAAGAAATGTAAATTATGGGACGTGAGAAATGGATGTGCAAGCCAAGCTGCGAGGGGAGGAAATGCCCCGGATGTTAACTGGGCTGCCGAATGGTCTCCTTTAGTCATTAAAAAATCACAGAGTCCGTTAAGAACTTCAGCTCTTTGCCAGGGACTCTCCTACCCCATTCACTCGTACTCTCACATGTCTTCATCAAAATTAGGTCTGTTGGATTAGTGAGTTACGAGTGTTTCCAGGACATAACCCAGATACTGAACAATTTAGAAGATATTAATCCGGATAACTTTTGTTAAGGGGGTTCAATGGATTTCATATAAAGATAAAACAGCTTCTAGCCATATTGTAGGAAAGAAAACAAGAGATGCCCTTTCAATCTCAGTGTAGTAATTCTATGGAACCGCATAACCACCGATGCTGTAAATGCCAAGACAGTACTCCAGTTAAAATATTAAAATTGAAAAAAATCCTCAAGAATAATGGTGAGACCGTCGATAAGCTGATGGCTTCCAGTCCCCGTCTAGGCCGCTAAATATGGGGGCTCAAGGGGCTTCCTATCCTCCTCGAAGTCAGTTGAGATGGCTGGCCTTCGGGTAAATTATATATGAAAATTCTTTAGCACAGTAATATGCGGATGGGAGTGTAGGAAGCTGTCTCGCAAGGAGTCCCGAGTCTTATTTTATTAACAAGCTTAGATACACAACAATGTAATGCTTCCCAATTCTGTATGACCGAAAAATGCATTTTTTGACTAATTTGACTAATAGACTAATTGTCAGTTCTTCTTGGAAACATGCACATTATTATCATGTTCCAGTTATTCCTCATTTCCTTCAGCTTGAGCACATGAATGCGTATGCATGTGCATTAACTGCAATGAACACAATATATTCATAATGCAAACACATACATTAGATAAGGTATAAATACACACAGAAAGAGAGGAGTCGGAAGGAAGAGAGGGAGGATTGGGTAGGAAGAGAGGATTGGGAAGGATGGAAGAGAGGAGTGGCCAGGGAGCAAGAGAGGAGTGGCCAGGGAGCAAGAGAGGAGTGGCCAGGGAGAAAGAGAGGAGTGGCCAGGGAGCAAGAGAGGAGTGGCCAGGGAGCAAGAGAGGAGTGGCCAGGGAGCAATAGAGGAGTGGCCAGGGAGCAAGAGAGGAGTGGCTGGGGAGCAAGAGAGGAGTGGCTGGGGAGAAAGAGAGGAGTGGCTAGGGAGAAAGAGAGGAGTGGCTAGGGAGCAAGAGAGGAGTGGCCAGGGAGCAAGAGAGGAGTGGCCAGGGAGCAAGAGAGGATAAGTGTGGTGGAGGTAATCATTAACCTGCAAAGTGCAATAACACAGGGAAACCTGAACAATAAACATGACGAGAATGTTAGGGGGCACCAGCCAACTTCAGCCTGACTCGACATGGTCCAAAAATGCATCTTCCCTGTACCGTTTACGAATACATAGGCAGCAT
The DNA here is from genome assembly GCA_020271785.1 of Procambarus virginalis. NCBI lineage: Eukaryota > Metazoa > Arthropoda > Malacostraca > Decapoda > Cambaridae > Procambarus > Procambarus virginalis. The sequence continues at coordinate 9,572,148 of WNGS01039543.1, read as the reverse complement.
TCTATCCATGCTACCCAATGCTACGTGTTCTTGATCTAAAAGTAGATTCCAGCAAGAGTAGAGGCCACAGCTTCCGCTAACAGTTTAGTGGTTATACACATTTTCACATTAGCTTCTTGCAGTGGCAACTGACAATAGTAGATTCTTATGAGTAACGAAGAACCTTGCGTGAATAAAATGATTTGCGGTTGGACGGGTGGGGGGAAGTAGGTGGTAGGTCTATGGATTTGAGTGTATCTGGTGTGCTCATATAATCTTGGTGAGAAAGGAGGCATGATGAATTTTTTTCTACCCGGTCTGCAAGTGTGATCTTTGTGGGGCATGCTGGAATTCTTTCCAGTTGATTTACTCATATGATCTTGAAGAGAGAGAGAAGCTAGCCTAAAAAACCTACGACTGTGTAGCATCTGAAGAAAATAACGTTCCCCACACTCATGGATTAAAATAAAAAATTTATAATTAGCTTATAAATTTAAATTTATAATTATAATTAAAATATAAAAATATAATTAGCTGAATACATCAGTTGTCCTAGTTTACCAAATAATAAGAAATATACAACTGTAAAATGTAAATGTATGTATGTATGTATGTATGTATGTATGTATGTATGTATGTATGTGTATATGTATGTGTATATGTATGTGTATATGAATGTGTGTATGTGTGTATGTGTGTATGTGTGTATGTGTGTGTGTGTGTATGTGTGTATGTGTGTGTGTGTGTATGTATGTGTGTATGTGTGTATGTGTGTGTGTGTGTGTGTATGTGTGTATGTGTGTGTGTGTGTGTGTGTGTGTGTGTGTGTGTGTGTGTGTGTGTGTGTGTGTGTGTGTGTGTGTGTGTGTGTGTGTGTGTGTGTGTTATCTAATCAAACTATAAGAACAGACTATTTTAGTGTGACAAAAGAAACGTTTAACACAGACTACAACATTACGAGAACGACAAAAGGGCCAGAGTATTCTTGTAACGATGGTTCACTAGTAACATGAGAAACTGAAATTAGATTACCCGATATGACGCTGATTGCGGGAAATGTTAAGCACAAGATAAGCCTAATGAGCGTCATGCAGTTATGGCCTCGGAACGGTTGTCTGAGTACGTTTTTAATGGGGTTATAAAAATGACCGTGACGTGTGCTGTATGTGTGTGTGCTCACCTACTTCTGCAAACAGAGTAGAACTTTAACTCTTGGACCCGACCTTTCTAGCCGCCGGTTCTCTAATGCAATGATTCCTGACCTATTTCCCTATCTTGTCTACTGTTAAAATAATGAATGAAGATCGCTTCTACAACCTGCTCTTTTAATTCGTTCCATTTTCTCGCTTCTCTTACGCTAAAAATAACTTCCTAGCATCTCTATGACACATCTGAGTCTCAGAGATTCCATCTATAACCTTTTGTTCTGTTCGTATTCAATGTGAACAGTTTCTAATTTTTCACTGTTAATCCTCCTAAGTATTTCATATGTCTCTATTGTGTCTCCTCTCTATTTCCTCTTTCTAGTGTCTTTAGGTTTAGTTTTCTCAGTCGCTCTTCATACCCCATCCCTCGCAATTTTGGGACGAGCCTCGTTGCAAACTTAAGAAAATTTTATTTTTTCTTTGTGTGTGTGTTTTTTTAAGATGGGGCTCCACAATGGGGTGTCATACTCTAAAACTGGTCTCACAAAGGCGGTGTACAGCGATCTAAATGCCTCCTCATTTAGGTTCCTGTATGATGTTCATTCTTTTGCTATTGTAGTGTATGCTGTTGACGTTATGCTATTTATATGAGCTTACAGAGTTAGGTTTGGTGTTATGTCCACTTCTTGGCATTTTTCTCTATTTGTTACAGGTAGGTAGTTTCAATTTATTGAGTACATATATATTCGTGTGTACTTGTCTTTGGTCCGGCCTCTTAACACTTAATCAACTAGTGTACAGACTCCTGAGCCTATTAGGCTCTATCATACCTACATTTGAAACTATGTATGGAGTCAGCCTCCACCACATCACTGCCGAATGCATTCCATCTGTTAACTACTCTAACACAGAAAAAGTTATTTCTAACGTCCCTGTGGCTCATTTGGGTACTAATTTTTCACCCGTGTCCTCGTGTTTGCGTACCACCTGTGTTAAATATTTTGTCTTTATCTACTATGTCAATTTCTCTGATAATTTTATAGGTAGTGATCATGTCTCCTCTAACTCTTCTGTCTTCCAGTGTCGTAAGGTTTAGTTCCAGTAATCTTTCCTTGTAGCTCATACACACTCATAAGTGTGTACTCACCTAATTGTACTCATCAAATTGTGCTTGCGGGGGTTGAGCTCTGGCTCTTTGGTCCCGCCTCTCAATCGTCAATCAACAGGTGTACAGGTTCCTGAGGCTATTGGGCTCTATCATATCTACACTTGAAACTGTGTATGGAGTCAGCCTCCACCACATCACTTCCTAATGCATTCCATTTGTCAACCACTCTGACACTAAAAAAGTTCTTTCTAATATCTCTGTGGCTCATTTGGGCACTCAGTTTTCACCTGTGTCTCCTAGTGTGTGTGCCCCTTGTGTTAAATAGACTGTCTTTATCTACCCTATCAATTCCCTTGAGAATCTTGAATGTGGTGATCATGTCCCCCCTAACTTTTCTGTCTTCCAGCGAAGTGAGGTTTAATTCCCGTAGTCTCTCTTCGTAGCTCACACCTCTCAGCTCGGGTACTAGTCTGGTGGCAAACCTTTAAACCGCGTGCGTGTGTGTGCGTGTGTGTGTGTGTGTGTGTGTGTGTGTTTGTGTGTGTGATGCGATGCACATGTGAGTGTGACGTGTGTGTGTGTGTGGGGCCTGCACGCTTGAGGAATAAGTTCTTTACTGTTTTCACGTATCTCTCTGCCCTAGGACTAATGTGTTAGCATACCTCTGAATATATTTAAATACATGTATATGTAATAATGAAAAGATGAACTTCATAGTGATTGCTTCGTGATGAAAGGGTTCATACGACTCCTTATTCTGTGTATATAAGGCACTTTACCTCCTTTCTCTAGCCATTCTCCTCTCCATCAAACTTCCTCTTCAACCCACCCTCTTTTGAACTTCTCTTTCTTCAGCCTCCCACCTCTCCTTCCTGACCACTCTCTCCATCTTCCTCCTCTCTCCATCCTACCCCGGCTCTGCCTGATTGGTCATTGTGAATTCGTCGTGTCGAGGCCACTGTGGGCAGAGAGCCAAGCTGAACTCTAATCTGCTGATTAGTGAGGGTGATAAGACTTGCATGCATGTGTTAGACCCCTCCCCCACCCTCGCCAGTCATTCCCTCAAGGTAAGAACGTTCTTGTGTAGCTGGTGGACCGCGGGGAACACCAGGGTGTAGTATGCGTTGTGTATAGAGCGAAAGTAGCTTTCACGAATTTGCAGGTGCGTGAGGTGTGTACTTGTGAAAATTCGTATTCGTGTGTGCTTACCCAACGAATCTTATAGTACAAGGCTTCAGCTTCTGACCCCCTGTTTGTCAAGGAAAAAGCTTCCCTAGAACGTAACCCCACAACGTTTGACTAACTCCCAGGCACCTATTTACCACCCGGTGAACCGCAGCATTAGGCGAGAGGAAACGTGCCTTATAGATGTAATACACCGAGTCTATTTGCTGAAGATGCAACTCTAATGAGGAAAATCAGGACAAGTGAGGGTTGTCAGACTACGGGATGACTTAAGTCGCAGGCAAGTCAGACAAATGGCTACCGGACTTCAACTCAGATAAGTGCAAAGTAATTTGGAAGGATAGGAGCATGGATGCTCCAAGGAGCAATACGTGATGAAAGGGAGGAATCTACAAGGGCCAGTAAGACCAAAATATTTTAGAATAAACATGACAGCAAACCACGTCGCAACATGCACTGAGCGTTGACCATCAGACATACTTCCTGGACCTCTATAGGTATGCATTGAAAATGCTTTATGCTGTATATGAGTTTGTATACTACGTATGCTGTACTCTATGTATACTGTATACTACGCTAGAGTATGCAGCACAACGTAGAGACCCCCCTCCCCCCAAAAAAACGGAAGTGAAAAATAAGATTAAACAGAGGTTAATTTACGACTAGTCCCAGAATTGAGAGAATTTAGCTATCATGATAGACATCAGGAATTAAATTTAACGACCTTGGAAGAAATGAGAAATAGATGAGACATGATCCGGGCATATCTAATACTGAAGGAACTCGCTGAAATAGAAACAATGTTGAGAATGAGCAGGAGCGTGCCGATAAGACATGCATGGAAGATATCAAGCAAATGAGCCACAGTGAAGTACGGAAATAACTCATTATAAAGACAGTAGTGGAGTTAATTAGAAGGGGAAGCAATTATCAAAGTACGTATAATAAGAAATAAGGCGTTTAAGGGTTAATGCATTAGACGACTGACAACTGGAAAAGCGGGACCCAAGTGCAGAAGTCCTACACACTACGTTAAGCAATAATTGTCATATAATTATTGTTAAGTAAGCTCTATTAGGTAAATGTATGCGTTCACGCAAACAAATACACACAGAAAGATCTGCACGCACACAATCAACACTCTTAACAGACTCGATAACAAACTACACAAACAACACAAAAAACACTAGACAAAAACACAACACGCACTATATTCGACAAATATACCTTGCTCGACACACTCGACAAATACACTATGCAAACACACTCGACAAACACACTCCACGCACCACCAGCGATCATGAGGAAGCACACTGTAATTAGCTGGTTAGGTTTTTATGAGGGTGTGCACGTCCCGGCTGGGTCCAGACTGGGGTTCCTACCCATCTCTGGCTTTTAATTGGCTGCTTGGTTTTGACAGTGATGTTCACATGTACTATGGCTGCCCCGGATTCTCTCCTCCCCTCCTGCCTCTCTCCCCAGTCTCCTCTTCCCAACCTTCTCTCCCTAGTCTTTTCCTTGTATTCTTTGCTCTCACTTGCTTCCGCGTGTCTGTTGTTATTCAGTCTCTTTCCTCTTATCTCCTTCTGACTTTCATCTCACCAAATTTCCTAAATATTCCTGTCCACTGCTTGACGTGTGCCTATCGAACTCTCGTCTTATATCTATTCAACTCTCGTCTTATGTACGTGCATCTCTTATCTTAAACCTATCCGCCCCTTTTATCAACACTTAATCAACTCTCACACTTGTCTATCCCCCTCTCACCCAATGTTTATCCACCACTCACGAAATGCATATCCACTTCGTACCTTATGATTATCTACTTGCCATCCCTCTGCATTTGCCAATATATTTAGCTCAGGGAAGCCCAATGTACATAGTTTAAATTCCACACAAATCCCTCCAATTTCAGGGGACAGAACCTGTGAAATTAAAAATATATGGAACACCTAAATCTTTTCCATTCAGCCTTTCTGAAATGAAGAATGCATTATAATGAGATTTAGACAAACAGTTCTGATTCATGGTTCATTTATTGAAGCACAAACCGGTTCCTTTCTGGGAAACCTGCCCAATTCATCTCCCAGTAGTACAAGTACTGACAAAGTCAAATACAATAAAGCCAGAAGCAAGCGTTGTACTTTAATAAAGTCATGCTTGTAATACAAGTGTATATCGTATCATTGGAATTATGAATTGCTTTAAAGAAATGCAATTCTATACACAAGTGTAACTACAGAAAATAGTATTGAATGGTTGATTCATAATCCAATGCTTGGCTTATAGCTGAAATGTTATACATTTTCTCTTTTCCATCGACTTTTCTTTCATTATCTCGCTTTCTCTATCTCTTGTACTTCGACTTTGTTGCACGGACTTTCGAATTAAATTGTTGTCTCTGGCTTTCACTTTGTTCGGCTCTCTATCTCTTTTTTTTTTTTTCTCATTCTTAAAGGCTCTTGTACTTGCATTCTCTTTTACGCTGAGTCTTCTCTCTGTTCTCTCACACTCACCTCTCTTACGTTCTTGCTGGCTCTTGTTGACATTTCTTAGCTCTTATTGGCTTTTGCTTTTGCTTGCTCACTGTACCTCTGTTGCCACTTTGGTCTCACTTTCGCGCTCAGTTTGTCTGGCTCGTTTTGAAATGCAGTCCGATCATTTTCTTTCTAGTGCCTCTCTCTTTTTGGCCCTCTCTCGCATCTCTAACTTTCGCTCGCTAGTCCTCGTTCTTTAGCTCTCACTATTATGCATACTTGCTCGCTCGCTCTCAAGCTGGGCAATGAGCGAGGTTTACTGTTAGTTCTCGCTTTCTCTTTCCCATCTTTAATTTGTTCTTAATATATTATCTCTATTTTGCCCTTATTTCATTCCTCTATTTTTAATATGTAATTTATCTATGTCTCATCTGTGTGGTTAGGATGCTGTTGCTTTACATGCCACCTTATTCTTGTCTCCCTTCTTGATTTCCTTTAAACAACTTAATCTACTGGCCTATCCACACCCTAATGCCCGCTCATCACCCCACTACCCTCTCTACACGCCCACTGTCCTCTTCTTCACACTTGTGTGGCAGTGCACAACAGAAAGTTGTTTTTACATATTCATACATTAAAACATTGATTGTAACCATGATATATATGTGCCTCAGGCTACAGTATAGACCTATTGTCTTGTGTATGACTCTTTCACGTGTGACAGTGAATACCAACATTATCCTCACTGGATAATGATCTAGAAGACTGGCTAGCTCTGGGGAGGGGGTTTCAGTCGTGTCATGCACTGAGAGGATAGTCGTGCCTAGTTTTGGGTGGCCGTTGTACGTGGCTCTGGAGGGATAGCTGTTCATGGCTTGGGAAGATAGTTGTGCTTGCCTGAATAATCGTGACAGGCTTTGGGAGCAGAAGAACTGTGTCTGGTTCTGGCACTGCTCGGTAAATGACTCTTCCTCCTGGCCATGAGTGTCATCGTCAGTGCGCATGTGTAAACCCATGTCTTCTGCCGTTTCAGATGAACAATTGGATCATAAAAGATAATAGCTTTAATTAGGATATATTGCGATCCTGTGCTTCAAATAAGGAAGGCGGGTGAGCAAGGCTGCCATGATCTTTAATTTAGAGGCTGTTAGACAGTTAAGGTACCTGGCGTTGGATTAATGACCAGTTAAGTGTTCCTCGGCGGCCAATTGCTTCTCCCACTGATTTGACGTATAGCACTGTGATTAGCGGCGAACTGAGAAGGGCGGGGTTTACCGTGACAGTCTACAATTCATGACCAATCAGAGGCATTTCTGGGCGGGGCCCAAGATTGCTGTGGGGGTTTAGGAAAGGGAAAATAATTTATGAATGAACGAACAAAAGGTTAAATTTGGTCATCTTGGGAGAAGTTTGTATTAGTCATCTAGGTGTCTATACTAGCACCCTAGATGTGTATGCTCGTCACCTAGGTGTCTAAACTATTCACCTAAAATAGTGCCTCAGCCCAAACTGGGTTCCCGAGATGAGAGGTATGGAACACGAGGAATNCACCTCCTTCAGGAACTAAAGTGCACATTTACCCCAGGCGCCCAGAGTCTCAGAGCCTATCGGCACGAACCTGTAACAACGTTCTAGGTCCCTGTACTAGTTAGTTTTCTGGGTCTCCTGAAGGTGGCCGCCCCGCCTCCCTCATGTAATGACATTACATTGCATATACATATATACATTAGTATATATATATATCTATATATATATATATATATATATATATATATATATATATATATATATATATATATATATATATATATATAGGAAGGATCTATAGATTCAGAAGGATCTAAAGATCCTTCTGAAGATGTATTATTAAATACGAAAGTACGTACATACTTTCGAAGTACATATATGGCCACGAAAGAACATAATTGAAGGAACAAATATATATATTCAGGGTATCTAGGTCTAACAATGACTTTAATTGTAGTAAAATAAACTAGACAAGCAAAGTAGAGAATACTGAGGCAGACCATAGTTTGGAATTAGTTGATGATTGTTTTTAACAGCATATTCTGTATCCATAAAGCAATTACCTACCACAATCCATTAACGATACTCAACTTCGGAAACAGAACTAAGACACCATTGCCTCACTAACAACAAATAATTACACTTTGGCAAAAGAACATTACAAAATAAGCAGCAATGTTGTTATTTATGAGTTCCCCAGAGCATGGCAGGATGTGCAGAATAGCCACACTGAAAAGCAGAGGTGCAATAGGTATACTTAGAGACAACTTTATCAACATCAAAGACATCTCAACACGTTCCCGCTACACATAAGGGGCATAACTGATCGGATTCTCACACTGTTCAAAAGAGAACTTGATAAAATACCTGATCAACCAGGCTGTGATTCATACGTCAGGCTGCGAGAAGCCGCGTCCAACAGTCTGATTGACCAGACCACCGAACACGGAGGCCTGGTTAGAGACGGGGCTGCGGGGACGTTGATCTTCACTCCTCACACTCAAGCAAATGGTTTCCTCCCTCTCGAACGTTTCTCCCGTTCTTTCTCCGTTCACCTCAACACATTGTCACCCACTTTATTTGGGACTTGCTCCCCTCTGCCTTCTCACTATCTCAATTTCATATTCTCCTAACTCCCCTTACTATCCATTCTTTCCTCAGCTTCCTCTTTCATCCCTTTGATAAGCTCTTTTTTTCTTTGCCTTCCGTTTTCACTCTTCCTTCTCTTATTTATTTAATCTTTACCTTCCTTCTAATCGTACATCTCATATCTTGGTCCTCTCCTTCCCACATCTTCCTCTCCCCTCCAACTCTCTCTTTTCCTTCTTCTCCTCCTCCTCCCGCTCCACCTCACTTCTACCAGAGAAATAGAAGGGAGGGATTACCGAAGGACCCGACAGAGGACCTCACTGCTGCTCCCTCCCGGCATTAGCTGACCGAGACGCAGCGGGCGGTAATACCAGGAAGTGCCCGGGTCCACCACTGAAATAATCCCTCTGACCTTCTGCAGAACCCAAGACACAAATATATCTAGCTTTTCTCCCACTTAAATAATAAATTTACGAGTAATACATTCTGATGCAAGTAAGAGACATTACATTATATGTGTATTTTATTGCCTTCTGTTACAGCTGTTACAGTTATATATTACAATATACATATATATTATATATATATATATATATATATAATATATATATATATATATAATATATATATATAATATATATATTATATATATATATATATAGCAATCAATTTTCAAGAACTTCATCCAGCTCTGAAGATGTGGGGTATATGTCCAAATTGGAGTGGGCATTTTCTCTCTGGATCGAAACATTGAGACGCTGGAACAGGAAACTGCCTATTTTTCGATTGTTGGTTTGCCTAAGGAGTTTTTCCTATCTTCAGGAACTTAAATGCATATTTACTCTAAGCACCAAGAGTCTCCCTTCATTTGATAGGTAGATAGAAGTAGGTGTAGATAGATGTATTCACCTAGTTGTATTCACCTGGTTGTGCTTGCGGGGATGAGCTCTGCTCTTTCGGCCCGCCTCTCAACTGTCAATCAATCAACTGTTACTAACTACAGTACTCACTAATTTTTTATTCACACACACACACACCCCAGGAAGCAGCCCGTAGAAGCTGTCTAACTCCCAGGTACCTATTTACTACTAGGTAAAGGGGGCATCAGGGTGAAGGAAACTCTGCCCATTTGTTATTTCGCCGGTTGCTGGGATTGAACCCCGGTCCCTAGGTCCACGAGTTTAGAGCGCTGTCCACCCAGCCAGCCAGCCACTCAGCCAGCCAGCCAGCCAGCCAGCCAGCCAGCCAGCCAGCCAGCCAGCCAGCCAGCGTGCGTGCGTGCGTGCGTGTGACACACAGCAGTTTGACAGAACCACCAGAAGCAACAGTTACAGTAAAAAAAAAGTACAATAACAATAGCAGTAAAAGCACCAACGCCTGACCAGCTGCAGCAATAAACACTCACGGAGCTCCAATAACAGCAGGGACATCATCATCAACAACAGCTGCAGGTAGCTCAGCAGGGAAGGGCATTACCTCCATCAGAAGTAATAACAGTAATACCACAAGTCATAACACCATCGCCAACAAGACGCTCATCCAAAAACACAAATTACGAAAGCAACTTTAAAAGTTCCACAACAACAGCAGAAAGGTTGTTGGATCACAGTTCCTGGAACCAGCCGCGTTGTCGTGATTATGTTTTTTGTATGAGTAGGAGTACTGTACTAAGAGCAGCATTGTATCAGTTTTGGAGACAAGTACAATTCAGCAGCAATGAGAGAGATTAGATCTCCAACATTACTCATAAGACTCAATCACCGTCAGCATCGGTGTGAGCATTGTATCACCAATCAGCACTAGTGAAAATATCGTATTGCCATCAGTACCGGTATAAGTATTGCATTTCATCAGCACTGGTCATCATATTGTAGCACCATCAGCACCTGAGTATTTTATCACCATCAGCGTCATCAAAGCCCCACGTAAGCCTGAAAGTGCTCGAAACTCCACCAGTACCAGCACCAGGACCAGAAGCCCGCAAGAAAGCAAACATCTATAAGAGCCAAGAGGAACGACCCTCTCATTCAGCCTCCACCAACTTCTCGCTCCCAGAGGAACCTGTTGAGATGGTCGTCTGGAGTACCATCCCCCCAGGGACCTGCCTGAAGCCGCCCTGGAAGCAGTATGGAAGGAGGCTGGAAAGGTCTCTTGAGGTGAATGTCCACCGAGACGAGCTTTAGAAATACCCTGGAAAAAGTCACGGGGTAAGAGGGATAAGCGATGTCGTTGTGGTGATGAAGGTTCGACGATTGCTCTCGTTCTCTATTTCTTCCATTACTATTATGTTTATGGGTTGTCTCTTGGGAACCTTTGGCCAAAAAGGGGGCTGTTCGAGGGACAAAATGAGGCACAGGAATAGATAGGGAGTGAACAGAACTTGCCAAAAGGTGAAGATGATTGGCAAAGAAGAGAGAGACCAATAGATGATATGAAAGATATGCAAAAATTTCGACAGAATTGTTGAATTCAAAACAAATTGATAATAACGATGTACAAAACAAACCAAACATAAAATAATAGTCTTTTTTTGTAAATAACATTACCCATAGACTTAGGGTAACATGATGTCTCAGTGGATTTAAATTGTGCATTAAACCCATCTCAACTTTGCTGCATCATAAGTTCTTGATGTAGAGGATCAGCCAAGACAGCGCTGGCAGAATGGCCGAAGGAACCCCCTTGCCTTCTCAACATTCAAGCGGAGCTCAGACACTGGTGGACATTCGTCTGGCAGATCTCTGGTAATGCCACTCCAGGGGTAAGCATGGCTTCGACGTAGATACCTTGCCCATTGCTTCTTTCTTTTTAGGTCTCAAACTCCAGTTGAGAATCTGGGAAGCGTCTTTTTTGAATGTTTTATTATTAGTTCACAATTATATGTAAAATTCTTGTTTGTTTTTTCAAACGATTACATTTTGATGTGTGCGTGCGCGTGCGTGTGTGTGTGTGTGTGAGCTTGCATGTGTGGAAAAGAGAAAGATACTGGACTCAATGACAGCCTGACTCCTCATATATACCCTCAAGGCAGCAGATATCTTATGAAATCCTCTTATATTTATCGCTTCCATGTATCTGTTTTTAACTCAGGCAGGACGTCTTAACCCCATCAACCGTCTTTCGTGGTAGTGATCCTTCTTCCTTATCTCAGGTATCTCTCAGTCTCCCAGCTGGAGGTCCATCAGACCCCAGCCTCTCGGGTGATGAGATGCACACCAAGGAACCTTGGTGAACACGTTAATACTCGTACAAGATATTCTTGTACCTGGGGCATTTATTCAGCGGCAGATTAGATAAGTGCGTATTTTTCTGAGGGTGGGGTGGCGAATCCCAGGAGTGTGATGCAATTGAGTTCCCTCCTCAGACAAGTGTACCCAAAATTTGCCAGTGCAGGCTACTAAACATATGGCCCTGTATGACTAACCATCCTGCGAGATGGGGACCTTTATTACCACTGCTACCTTATTCAATCTTGTGTTGATGATATCCTCAAAATGCATCCGGAATCTGCCAGTGCAGACTGCTTATCACATGCCTCTGTATGACTAACCATCCTGTGTGATGGGAATTTTTTTAGCATCAACTAGTTAGCTTTTTGACACACTGTACTCCACTTCATATAGTCTAGGGTAGCTGCACTAATGTAGATGTACCTAAGGAATTAATAAAAAAAAAAACTCAGACAAGGCCTGATACTGTTCGAAGGCTGGGCTTTGGGTGTCTCGTAGCGTTTTGTAGAATGCTGTAGCGTTTTCCCACAAACAAGAATGTTGACTTAGAAACGGAATAGAGTTAAGGTAAAATTATGAAGGCAAGAAAAAAAAACTAATAAAGTTATGGAAAATAACAGTCTCTCTGCCTCTGTCTTTGCATCTCAGTATCTGACTGTACATTTCTCACCGTCCCTGTCTCTCATTGCCTTACATTCTGGCTGTCTCTGCGTCTGTTTCTGTCTCTCACTGTCTGATCTTTCTCTCTCCCCTTCACCTCCCTCCAATCATGTATAACTATGCATCACGAATGTTACGATACATCATGTGTATCTCTATGTAACACGTGACACTAAGTATCAGGTGCCAGTATGCACATGTTTAGGAAACAGGTTGAGACTGACTACATGCAACGGAAGATTTGTATGAATGGATAAGAGGTAGAATCATGAAATGTGGACCCTGTTGATTATGTCATGAGCACAAATTTACCAATTACGGAAAAAAGTATAAGTAGATTTAAGTTTTTAATTTTCTGGACATCACTGTGCAAAGTTTTATTTTGCCCTATTTTTTTAAAGGGTTTAAAAGTACAGCGGTTCCCACATACCCCAGAAGGTTCACAGGGATCACAATGGCACCATACAAAGCTGTACTCTTTGGATTAGTGTCAACATCGATCCGACCATGTTGAGTACGTACCCCACAGAAAACACAGTAGAAAATTTGGTGAGGCTCTAGCTCCAAGCGTCTGGCTTTTAGCCTAGAACGGAAATACAGACATTATATACAAGTTGTCCCCTAAGTCTAGAACCATCACACACTATATAAAGTGTGGTGGTTTCAGACTTATGGGACACCCTTTAGAGTATAAATATATTTTATATATATATATATATATATATATATATATATATATATATATATATATATATGTATATATATATATATATATATATATATATCTATATATATATATATATATATATATATATATATATATATATATATATATATATATATATATTATATATATATATATATATATATTAACACACTTTCAAGCAGTACACTGAACTGTACTCCTTGAAATATGTTAAATCGCATAAACGGTCGGAATATTTTCGTTTTATTTCACCAATGTAGAGAAATCACGACCAGAACTATAGAAAGTAGCCATCGGTAACTTGAAGCTCCTCGACCACTACTAACATTACTAATAGTAAAATGCGATGTAAACACATCCCTGTGATATATTCTGCAAGTTGAGTTACTTGCCAGCATGTAAGGTGCCTCAGAGCAGGCAATATCTCAATAACGATTATCGTGTTTATGGTTAATTAAGGTACAGGGAACATTGGTGGCGTGCTTGGGGATAATCTTCTAGTTGGGAGTAGTGTATATTTGGTAAAACTAATTCAAGGTTACGTAAAGTAATAATTTCGTGAAGTGTGTGAGCTGAGCCATAGATTAATTTGATTTTTGCTGTCGAAGGTGGCTAGTTTACTGTACACTCCATATCCATCCTGTGAGTGGTAGGGGAAAAATATTACAAAGGTCTTTATCAGACCTTAATGACGATTATTACATTAATAATTACATCCATCCTGCACACCTTATAATTATATTGTCAGTTGGTTAGATCTTTTATATCAATATTTATATATTTACAATTAATCATTATTCATTGATGGAAAGTCTTTTCGTAAATACTTAACTATTTTTGATAATGGGGTATTACAGGATCATAGAAAAGCTGCTGTTTAGTGTTAGTCTTCACACTACATTGCTTGTTCCTTAATCCCATGTCATTATCTTCTATAAGGGAAATATGGATACTGTGCAAGGATTTCAGATATTTTATAATTTGTAATTGGATGATTTGCCATTTCATGCAGCGTGAGTTTAGATTTATCTCTAAATGGATAAATTATTTACCTTGTCTAGGATGTAATGCTCTAGTACGTGTGCTTGTCTTTGTCCACACACTTTACACTTTACTTCATCCAAATCCCCATACAGGCCGAACTGCCAGAGATACTTACTTGTAGCCAAGTTGTATTCGAGCTGTGACGTCAGCTAGTCTGCTGGTTTTGTTACTTGTCCCATATACATGTTTTGTTTGACACATTTCATTGTGATGAACAATGGATATGCTTGTTCCTATTCGCATTATTCTATTGTCTTCAAATTCATGCAAGAGATCTCGCCTAATGACACTTTTCAGGAACCTATTGATAGCTCTATATAATGTTCAACACTATCCTTATTTACTGGAATCGTAACAAGAGCGAGCTGAGCTCTTGCTGGGCATGAAGGTTGTGTGTGATATGTATGTGAACCGTAGGTGAGCCAGACACCGGAAGCAATGTGGAGGGTAAAGCAATGTGGAGGGTAAAGCAGTGTAGCGGGGGAAAGCAGTGTGGTGAGGGAAGCTACAATATACAGCAGGAAAGACTCCAACGAGGCAAGAACATTTCCACTTGCTTTAAATTCACCAAATTTCATAACTTTTATTTTTTAATAATAGAGCTTAAAGTTACCGCATTCCGTTTTCCGAACTTAACTGCAATTTTGTTCAGTTAAGCTTAATATTTTGCACCGTTTTCAAAATCTTTGATTATTTAAGATTTGTTATTGTCATATTATTAAAATAAATATGATAGTTTGAACTCAAATAATATATTAAGTCTTTCTTTCTTCTACAATTCGCTTTCGTTAAACTCTCTTCCCTTTCACTAAAATGGTCCCTGGAATACTTGACGTAATTTGCCTTCGCTATTTATAAAGCCTTATGGAAAAGGTTTTGAATAGCCCTGGTAATTACTGCACGGTCCACGCACAATTAAGTTACTCAAAGTTCCTTTTATAACTCTGCTGCTTGGTGAATGCTTCTTGTCATTATGTTGCAAGCATATTCCAAGCTTTATTAATATTGCTAGCATATGCAGTATATTATTAATTTCAAAACATTATAAATATGCACAGAATTAGAATTTAAATGCTTGAAATAATGAATACACAATCTAAACTATCTATGTAAACACTCATACAAGTGTATGAATACGCACGCTTGCATTCATCTTTTTCTCTTCAATGTCAGATCGACACTAATTTTGACAGTTTAATAATTAATGGAGGTAAATTTAAATGTTCATCAGGTAATGAACCTCATGAGTAAATTATATTTACAAAGGAATAAAAAGTAACCAATGTGCTGCCTGATTAATAATACTGAAGGGCAATAGACTAACCTATGTTTAGATACATGGATCTACAGCCTAATAGAATCCTGTATGAACGTATGATCACTTAATTGTTTCAACCGTTGACTAGACATGTATTGGACTAAATGTTGGCAGATTTTCAACCAGTTGCTTCCTTTTGGCCATTACGTCTTCAGCAATTTCCTTTATTTTGTTGTCCTTATGAATACATACAAGAAAACAAAAGGAGTCTGTAATTCATGCCTTAGAACATAATTAGTCATCATTATAAACACTTTAGTAACACCAGGGAATATAGTGACAACACGGAATATAGTGATACTAAGGGATATAGTGACAACGGGAATATAGTGACACCAGAGGATATAGTGACACCAGGGAATATAATGACACCAGGGAATATAGTGACAACCGGGAATATAGTGACACCAGGGAACATAATGACAAGTTCCAGCTGACTTGTCGGATTAAACATTTTCCTGTCATCTTTGTTCTAAAAATTTTCACTCCGTTTTTACAGTGTTGACAAGCAGACAGGCGGGGGAAGGGAGACACATATATCATCTCAATCTGAGTGGTGCAGTGACTCCAGGTCTGAGAGTGGCTCCAGGTCTGAGAGTGGCTCCAGTTCTGAGAGTGGCTCCAGGTCTGAGAGTGGCTCCAGTTCTGAGAGTGGCTCCAGTTCTGAGAGTGGCTCCAGTTCTGAGAGTGGCTCCAGGTCTGAGAGTGGCTCCAGGTCTGAGAGTGGCTCCAGGTCTGAGAGTGGCTCCAGGTCTGAGAGTGGCTCCAGGTCTGAGAGTGGCTCCAGGTCACTGGAGCCAGGTCTGAGAGTGGCTCCAGGTCACTGGAGCCAGGTCTGAGAGTGGCTCCAGTTCTGAGAGTGGCTCCAGTTCTGAGAGTGGCTCCAGGTTTGAGAGTGGCTCCAGGTCTGAGACTAGCTCCAGGTCACTGGAGCCAGGTCTGAGAGTGGCTCCAGGTCTGAGAGTGGCTCCAGGTCTGAGAGTGGCTCCAGGTCTGAGAGTGGCTCCAGTTCTGAGAGTGGCTCCAGGTCTGAGAGTGGCTCCAGGTCTGAGAGTGGCTCCAGGTCTGAGAGTGGCTCCAGGTCTGAGAGTGGCTCCAGTTCTGAGAGTGGCTCCAGTTCTGAGAGTGGCTCCAGTTCTGAGAGTGGCTCCAGTTCTGAGAGTGGCTCCAGTTCTGAGAGTGGCTCCAGTTCTGAGACTAGCTCCAGGTCACTGGAGCCAGGTCTGAGACTGGCTCCTAGTCCGAGTGTGGCATCCTCAGCAGCTCACCTGGATGTCTGAAATGGCAAAGCCTCCACAAACGAACGAACTTTGACGAACAAGTAACAATGTATATATTTTGTATGTATAAAATAAATTTTAAAGGTTTACGGAGGGGAATGAGAAAGGATTTTCAAGGAGAGGATGGTAATTCAGGGAAGATTTTAAGGGGAGAAGGATAGGCATGACAGAATAAAAATACTGATAATACAACCAAAGTTTGCCCAAGTTTACTTATCACATGGCCCTTTATGACTAATCATCCTGTGGGATGTGATATTTTTTTAGCATCCAGTAGCAAGTTCTGGACACACTTTGTGCTTACTAGTCAATAGTAGATCCACAAACGCAGGTGTACTTAGATGCGTTAATAAAAACAATAATATTTAACGATTACAGACCCCCCAATAAATTACCCATTATGACCCCACATCTCCTTCGCCAAACAATCGAAATCACCAAGAGCGCCACCTGTCCTAGTTAGTACCAATAGGAATGCAAAAGATGTTTACCTTCGATTTACTATACATATGGAAAGCCAGGAACAGAACATCAGGAAAAACATCATAAGAATTCTATCATATTAATTTGTAGAACAGTGACAGTTAATTTTAATATATTTGTTTTCTAAAATTATTCGGAAATCGAGTTGCATTCCCACTTATTTGCTTCCTATACTTCAAGGGGTATGGATACCCCCAAGTGGTATGGATACCCTCCAAGGCGTGTTGATACCCATAAGGGGGTATGGATACCCCGGTTAAGAACCCCTGGACTATAATCCATGCCTGTTTTCCATGAGTGAAATATATCGTTTCCCGAAAATATATCATAATGGTTTAATGCTCTTTATAATTAGCTTAATTATTACCTTGAGACATGACCACATTCACGCGGCACCCGCGGGCCGCGTTGAGAAATGGTTTCCTCTCAATAAATCTTATTTGGCTTGACACTATAAAATTCGCTGCACGTGAGGCGAAATTTGAGTACTTTCCTTTAGCCATTCCCGGCCGTACAGACTGCGGTACGTAAGATGGCCTGCAAAACTGCTATTACCAGAGACCACCTAATAAGTCGGCAGCCAGGTGGGCAAGCCAGAGAACGGAGGGTCGGTAGCAGAGTCCACGAAGTACTTCGAGACCCTCTATGTGACTAACCATTCGGTGAAAAAGGAATTTGTAATTATAACATAGGTTAACACTGTAACCATATAACCCTTGGATATCTGTATAAATGACTAGGTACCAGTGTATCACAGCTACTATGACACTAGGACATGACATAGGGAGACATGATCACTACCTACACAATTCTCAAGAGGAATTGGTAGTCAAGAGAGCCAAGAGGTAGTCAAAATCAAGAGGTAGATGAGAATAAACTTTTTAACACAGGTGGTACGCGAACAAGGGGAGGCAGAGATGGAGACTGAATACCCAAAGTCGCAGGGACGTTAGAAAGTATTTCAGTGTCAGAGTAGTTAACAGGTACGGGCTCACCATAGCCCGTATTACTTGGAACTTTTTGTTCCAGGTAGCGAATCTACAACAACAGTTAACAGGTGGAATGCATTAGGCAGTGATGTGTTGGAGGCTGACTCCATACACAGTTTCAAATGCAGATATGATAGAGCCCAGTAGGCTCAGGAATCTGTACATCAGTTGATTGACGGTTGAGAGTCGGGACCAAAGAGCCAGAGCTCAACCCCCGCAAGCACAACTAGATGAATTCAACTAGGTGAGTACTAAATAACCCTTCATATAGTAGGTGCATAAATTTTGGATGAACCAAAATATGTTCAAATGAAAAAAAAGACTAAAGAATCCATCTAGTTGCTGATAATATACCGCAAGACTCGTCTATAATTGCGTTTCCTCCACAGATAACGCCACTGGTGGGCCAAGCTGGAAAATCATATCAGACAATATTTTCTTGTTTACCAACTACGATGTATATCTATGCTAAACTGACTAAACTCTGAAATTGTTTTTATTCGTTTGTAAATTTTAAGACGAATAATTTCCATCGATCTCTCATTACCCCCAGCCCTTACTGACCCGTAACTTGCTTATTAAATCTCTCATTTTTTGCTGATTAGCTGTTTTAAATTTCGTTATTGTAATCTGCAGGACTAGTTCTGTCGATTGCGGTTACTGTGTCATTTGTGTGCTTCATCACATGTTCATCGGTGTTACCTTGTTTTGCTTGGAGAGCCCAGCCTCCTGCATCTCCCTTTTCATTCTATGTTGTATGACTAATACACTCCTCTGCATCTCCCTATTCATCCCATGTTGTGTACTTTAAATACTGCTCTGCAACTCCCTATTTACCTCACATTGTACGTCTTATACATTGCTCTTATCTTCCCGATAAGAGGTTTTCCTGCAGGTATCTCCTATAAGGGTTGGCTTACCAAGACACCACATCGGAATGACTTCCGAAGCATTCCCATTTCAACATTTCCAACTATTTCACTAACAACTCCAACTATTCAAATTCCAACTTTGAGCCCACATACCTAATTCCTGCTACTCATTAAGGAAATACGTCACCCTTTGGCAGTGACCAATGGGATTCCTGCACTTGAGAGACAGCTCTGAGCTGGTCAGATAGATTCCCCCATTGTTCGTGTTAGAAGGCGGCTTAGGAAAGCCTGCTTTTCCTACCAAGGTTACTTCCCTAAGACCCACAAAATGTTTTTAGAATACAAAAATGCATTGCAGGATATTCAACAACAGTGACGTCTTGAACATAACAAATTATTTACTGAAATTGCCAAATGTTGACAGCATCCATTCCGGAAGTCTGCGTGTTTGATATTTGTTACGAGTTGCATAAATACGCGCGTGCGTGCGCACCTGTGTAAACATTTAATACTCGACGTTAACATCTCAGGCCGTCTTCAGCCTTATACCGAGTCATGTGAGCTATAATGACACATTAAAGCGGATCGAAACACTAGGAAATTTCGGCCGCACGTTTCTAGTATTTCACAATTGTTTAATCTTAAGCAACAGATTTAAATCGTACTATTAACATCGTCGGGTGGTAGAGCATTTAGTGTGTTATCAGGGATCACAGCTAATATTATTATATCATTGTTTCTAATAACCAGATAATTAATCGAGAAATTCAGATTTTATGGTGGAAAACTCTCGAAATCGTTAACAGGTAAATGCATAAACACATCCACAAGGTAAATTGTGTAAGGTATGTGTAAATGTAAGGTAAATGTATGTGTATGATACATGCACTAATTCATCTGTGTGAATATTACGGTGCTTGTGTGTAGGAATGTGTACTTTAGTGTCGTGTTTTACCGTAATATTAACTAATGAAAAGACTCACGATACAGGGACCACCACAATAGCTTGCTAGCTAACCAGCAAGTACTTTAGACCTGAACATAGTTAAAAATTAAAGTAAACTCTCAGTATATACACACTGAAAAGCGAGGTACACCTCTCGGTGAACATATGTTACGGTGCTCAACATGAACATTAAGAACACTCCACTGTTCACTTTTATTACCACTGCTACCTTACTCACTCTTGTGTTGATGATATCCTCAAAATGCATCCGGAGTCTGCCAGTGCAGACTGCCTATCGCATGCCTCTGTATGACTAACCATCCTGTGTGATGGGGATTTTTTAGCATCATGTAGTTAGCTTTTTTGACACACTGTACTCCACCTCATATAGTCTAGGGAAGCTGCACTAATGCAGATGTACCTCATGTATTAATAAAAATAAATAAATAAATAAATCCACTGTTCACTCTTACGAAGTATTGCCATGTCGAGTTACGATCCAGAGGAACAGATCCACCATCTAGTAAGTGATCCACTTATCACCTCATGTACACAAGATGTGACATATAATTAAATGGCAAAAATAATTATTTAAACTAATTATTGCGGCTTCAAGCTCACATCCCAAAAAACAATATGAACTCTTCCCTTAACAAGAGGACATAATTATCTTCACTCACGAGCGGTGATCAGACCGCTTCATGAGAAACACGCACAATGAAATCACCTTAACGAGATGTATCAGTGACAAAATCACTGGGATCCATGAGGAGGATTCGAACCCGTACACTTGCTTCGAATCTTTCTCATGGCGGCTCCTGACTTTAGCATGAGATAAATATTTATCATATACTTATTATGTTGACCAGATCACACACTAGAAGGTGAAGGGACGACGACGTTTCGGTCCGACTTGGACCATTCTCAAGTCGATTCCATTCTCACAATCGACTTGAAAATGGTCCAGGACGGACCGAAACGTCGTCGTCCCTTCACCTTCTAGTGTGTGGTCTGGTCAACATACTTCAGTCACGTTATTGTGACTCATCGCCTGCATATACTTATTATTATTATTTTGAGAAAACTGTCAAATCCTTATTACACTACGAAGCTGCAACACTTCATTACTCTGCCAATTTCTTTCCCACAATTTCCGTGATGACATCTTCAGTAACTCACCCTAGGACTTCCTTGTGTCCTAAGGTTGCAGACTGAGACAGTCTTCCACAGCTGGAAGACAGCTCAAGCACCATACTAATCCATACTGATTTGTGTTAGCATCGATCTCAAGGACACTAGACCTTCTGTCTATCTACAGCTTGAATACCAATGCACCAGTTCGCTGACCATCACACAAGTCATGTTTCACTAATGGCAACAACATTCTGTTAGACACTGAACATCTGCCACACGAGCACTGTTCACTAGACTCACTACTCAACGAACTCAAACTTCACCCAAAGATCCTTTGTGAATAGTGAGAATGAAAACCCCTTGAAATTGCTGGAATTTTCTATAAATCCACAGAACCTCGCTGTTGCCTAATTTCCTAAGAATAGTTCTTGGATCTTCTCCTAAACTTCTAACAGCGTTCTGAAGCTGAAGGCACTTCACCAAATGTGGACTTCAATCACCAGAGCCGGACCCAGCCCGGAATGCTGGCTATCCCACTTATACATGGATGTCACACAGAGTCGTGACTGTACTGCATGGGGGCCCCACCTGCTTCTGTTGAAATGATTCACATCTTACCAGAGAACAGAAGACGACCTCTCCTTCTTTGTCTCAAAGACACTCCTCATATGGGTTAGAACTGCGTAATAATTTTATTTTATTTGATATTTACTTTTGCTCTGACATTCCATTGTAGAAATTAAACCATTCTTTAATTTTTAATAGATAACCCTCAGAGTTTTTTCTTTGCGATTCAACATTTGGTTTTCAGATTATGTTTGGGGAAGTGGCCGGGAACCGTGATTATTATTGTGTTTGTTTCCTATATTTCAAAAGCACAGCTAGGCCGGGGACTGTTTTATATACATTATAGGGATTGAGAGAACCTTATTTCAACTTCCACTGAATCCCTATTCGGTGGATCATGTCGTCTGTTGTGGGAGCGTAATATGGCTTTAGTTTTTGGGCTTCAGATTGGCTTCTTTGATCATCCTTTCGGGGTGTTTCCAAAGGTCTGTCATTTTTAGTACATTATCAGGTGTCGTTTTTAGTATGTCATAAAATATGATCATACTCTTGGCATTCATTTTAGTGATTTAGTATAAACAAGCGACAACCCATTTAATTCAATCTGAATGATTTTGTTATTCTTTTGATCCAAATACATTACTGTCAAGATAGACATGGCCTTTTCTTTCTTCATGATGTTTATACGAGCAGATTGCCAGTACCAACAAGTTGTTTGTTATTCAGTTCAAACACAATTAACAAACCTGTCAAGGACACATACTTTCATAATAAAAATCCAGCGTAACTCATGGCGCTTCCTGAAAATTTTCTAAAAATGTGTACTATGACGAGAATTTACAACATGTTACGGTGTACATGTTTTACATTACGGTTTCGTTATTATCACCGCCAGCGTGTCTACACACACGCTAGCTTGTGTAGCACAAACAGTTATATCAACCACCAGCGTGTCTATATCGAGCACAAAAAGTTATATCAAGATATATATAATTCATGATCATTATGATAATTATTATACACGAATCGTATTAAACTCTATTGTTATCTTGTTATCCTTCGTCTATGTCCGAAGTGGTAATTTATATTATTGTGTGTGAACTTAGTACTTAACTAACAGCATGCAGGACCAAACCTCAGCAGTTGGGCCTGGTGTTTCCTGATGTCTTATGTGTTCCAAAGTATCGCTACCTCTTTATTTTTTTGCCAAACCTACTTTAATATTATTAATGGAGGTAGCTTGTACTATTTCCGCTTGATTACTGCCCATTATCTGATAAAGTATTTCCTGGCATACCTGTGGCTCACCATGTCCAGTATACATGATTGCCCTCTCGGAATGCTACAGGTTAACATAAGTAGTTATCAAAAGAAGGCGCCAAGCCGAGTAGACTATATAGCACCCTGGTTAACATAAATTTTGCCGATTTATTTCCTCAGTGCACCTGAGTATTTTAAATATCGGGATCATGTTCCTTCTATTTCCCTTTTTTTGCAAATTTCTTTGCAAACTCCTTTGCTATCCTTCTGGCCTTGCACCTGCCGGATTTGATATCTATCTGCCCGACCATAACTCCAGGTTATTCCAGTCATCTTGGGTATAGCCTTTGTCGCTCCCTTCTCTCTGCCATGTATATATGTGCATACTCCAGGATATTTGCTCTGCCGCCTCCACCTGTCTACCTGACACATATTCTCATACCTGGGTATTCCACCAGGAGGCCCACTCCTGTCTACCGAGTATACATATGCCACTAATTTAACCGGACACCATTCTGCTAACTGATGTAAATTCCCATTAACCGGACACGATTCTCGCCGTGGAGGTTTCCGGCTGTCGTCGGATCGACCACCGGGATATGTGTGTGTGTGTGTGTGTGTGTTCGGTTAAAATACACTAAAATTACAGAGCGGCGACCTGACTGATACGTTTTTGTGGGCAGAAGGGATAACTCGCCCCGGGCCGCTCTCAGCCTTTAATCTCCACCGGGCTAAAATTGGATTTAGTTTGGAAAATGTATTTGAAAACTGTTATATACTGGGGGAAAAAAGACACAATGTTCAGTAGTGGATTTGTTCTCTTCTCATGATCATTTCAGGAAATGAACTAATGAACATTATGGAGCACAGGTGCTTTTTCTGGAAGATCATGTCATATGAATTATGTAGTATATATATATATATATATATATATATATATATATATATATATA
>WNGS01039543.1:9525473-9548171 GCA_020271785.1 Procambarus virginalis | reverse complement strand
TATATATAAAATATATATATATATATTATATCCATATTATATATATATATATATATATATATATAGTATATATATATATAACAATATATATAATATATATATATATATAGTATCCATATATATATATATTCAAAAGATAATAAATTTATATATATATATATTATATATATATATATGGTGTATATATATTATATATATATATAATATATATATGTGTGTAATATATTGTATATATTAAATATATAGTTATATATATATATATATATATATATATATATAGTATATATATATATATAATATATATATATATATATATATATATATATATATATATATATATATAAACAAACAGACACTAGAAAGCAGCCTGTTTGTCTCGTATTTCTTATTCATGGGGTAGCCAGACCTTTCTTAGCCAACAAAATAAAATAAATATTTATTTTTTAGAAATAAAGTTACTAGATGAGGAAAGCCGTGAGGAAACCTTAACGCTGAAGCTTTTATATTATATTTATGATTTTTATGCGTCTGGTGTACTTGACTGATTAGCTTATGAATATGCAAATTAAAGGAGAATTATGAACTAATATCTTTTCTATGCATTGAAAATTTTTTGCCGACAGAATTTTATAAAATGTAGTAGAATAATTTTTCGACGCAACTTGTACCCACGCACTCGAGATCTTCCATGCGCATGTACTAATTGAAGAAACATGGAAATGGAGTCATTTAGAACCCTGTTAGAATCACGTTCGTCAGACCAGATTTGGAACATACAGCGCCAACGTGAAGTTTACATCTAGTTCCAAACCATCCTCCAGTATGAGATAAAAGTATATTTATTAAATATAATCGACATTAGTAAGTACGTATGTCTGGGAGTGTGTCAAGAGGGGTGCGAGATTCTGAGGAGTGTGTGTGTGTAGGGACTGAGCAAGTCTGGAGAAAATACGTACGGAGATACTGTGTCTATAGACGATCAAGTTAAGCCTCGCTCCTGTGCCAGATAAGTCCCTTTCGGGCTCACCATAGCCCGTGCTATTGGCAACTTTTTGTTCCGAGCAGAGAATCTAAAACCGGTGACTACGCGTGTCCTGAGAGTCCACGCTCATTAGGGAAGGACAGACATGTGAATTAGATCCCGCCGTATTGCTACAATATTCTCTTTGATTCATCGCACTATTGTGATTTCAGTTAGCATTGATAGGACGAATCTGTTACGGATGTAATAAACTTAATTTCCTTATATTTAGTGCTTGAAATGTTCAGGTAAGGTATTTGCGGTACGTTGATAATTTGTGTTTAAACCCATCCTCAAGGTATGTTCGTCCATGGTCCGGCCAACCCACAAACCCAACTTCTGGCTATGTTTGTCGAAGCAAGATACTGCATTTCACGTATGTGAGACCAGTATCTAAATATGAAGAACCAGCATGGAAACGATTATATTCTCTAGCATTTGAGGAAATTCGAGAATTTTCAGATATTTATTTCATCTACTATCACCCATCCTCCACGCCTCATCTCCCATGCCCCATCCTCCACGCCTCATCTCCCACGCCCCATCCTCCACGCCTCATCTCCCATGCCCCATCCTCCACGCCTCATCTCCCACGCCCCATCCTCCACGCCCCATCATCTACCACGGGAGCAAACACCCACACGTCGTCCTCTCGGTAACGTCCAAAACGTGAAGATAATTATCAACAGGATTTGGAAAAGGCGCAATGTTTTTAAAGAGCTCGAGTTGGCGGGCCAATCAGAAGCCACTCTTATGTCCGCCTACCTTTTAATTGGCCAGCTGGACAGGTGGGTACGCGGCATCCCGCCCACAAGATTGAGTATTGGGAGGAGAGGGGGGGGAGGGGGTAGAGGCTTGAAGGGTAGTAAATATAATGCCATTATGATGAGTTTGATGATATGTTATAATGCTGTTCAGGACGCTGGTGGCTCATTACAGGAAGAGGGTGGGAGGGAGGAAAGGAAAGGAGCTAAGGGAATGGGAAGGGGGCTAGTAGTGCGAGGATGGAAAAGGGCTAAGGAAAGAGGAAAAGAGCTAAGGGAAAGGGAGAACTGGTTAACGAAAGAAAAATGGGGCTAAGTGAAGGAGAAAGGGGAATAGTGGGGAGAAGATGGCAACAGGGCTAAAGGGGGAAGAGCTAAGGGTGAAACGAACCAAGAGGCTTACATAGAAGGGGAAAGAGGCTAGGGATGAAAGGAAGGGGAAGGATGCTAGTGGCGAGCGGATGGGAAAAGGGGTTAATGGAAGAGGAAATATGCTATGGGTGAGAGGAAGCGATAAGGAGCTAACAAAAGGTGACAGGGGCTAAGTTCCTGTGGAGAGGGAGCTTAGGAAGGAAGATACAATGTAATTAGAACACCAGTGAGGAAGAGAGAACACCGTGTCTCCAACAGACACTTAAAGAATAAAGTGGGTCTTATTAACTACAGAAATGACACATTTTTTGTTTGGTTTTGTAATAGAGGGTTTGGAAGGCAATCTCCCATGGAAGATTAATACAATGAGGGGGAAAAACCGGTTATATTACTGCTGTGGTTCCCATCGTTTACGACCTCTCTAGGTTGTTGACGGGACTTGTTTGACCTTCAGCTGCAGTCAAACGAGAAAAAACTCAAGTGCGTAACAATTAAGGAAATAAAGATTGCAGCAAAATCTGCAATTACAATTAAGTCAATAGTTCTGTTGTTACTATTATTTGGGGCCACTCCCGTCGTTACACCACTATTTTTACAACTAGTGCAGTTATGTATAAGTAATTATGTTAATTAATATCACTATGGACCTATAAATATCACTATTACTGACACAGTTGTTAATATGACTACTGATGTTACTAGTAATTCTGCTATTACTATTACACCTACTGTTATTAATAATGTTACTCCTATTGCTAAAACAACGAATTTCTACTGGTATTACTTCCACTATTAAAATTATCCCTAATAAAATATTTGTTCAACCACTCTTTGTTTTTATTGTATTTAATTCGCATGCTTGCATGTAAAAATAAAATACAAAAAAAAAAAAAAAAAAAAAAAATTGTTTTCTAGTGCATCCGCCAACCAGTAGTTTGGCTCCCCACGGCCGCTCCCGCATCAAATGGTTAAGTTACTGCTCACACCTGGGGGTTATGGACCAGACGGACCATGAAGGCGAATTTCAGGCTTAATAAATCTATAAATGATTGAACTTTTATATTTAAATGGGTTGCGAGGGATGACATTGCCTTTTGATAGGAATTAGGATGTTTGGGTACGCAAATCTAGTTGCATAAACACTATTTAATCCTCTAAAACTGGAAAATACAATTCTGGATAGGAACACGAGAGAAATATTCCGATGCAAGAAAATCAAATTTGAGGTTTATGAAAGCTATAATTTAATTTATTAATGAAGCGCGATTATGAAAGGAGTTAATGAAGTGGAAGACATTCACAAACAGCTTTTAATTTAAAGGAATAAAGTTAAAAACATCGACATATATATCTGGAGACAGCCATTAATCTCCAGCGTCAGCCGTAAACACTAATGAAGTTTTCCTACACGGAGGGACGAGCGCTGTGGACCATTACCTTGCACAACCATTCATACCTCACAAGCTGCCTCGCTACCCACACCACAAACCACCAGAGACCTCCCACCCTCCTTCCTCTCCAAGCCACCCACTTCCTTCTCCTGTGCCATCTTTTGTCTCCCACAACCCTGCCTCCTACAACAGGCTTCCCACAGCCTGCCTCCCACTCTGTGCCTGGCGTATATTCTACATCTGCCTTCCCTTCCATCCCCCCACATTATGCACCCTTCCGTCCCCTCCCCTCCCAATCTGCAGATGACCTTAGTCTGTAATAACCTCGCCGACCCGCTCGTCAAGGTATTTCCTTAACCTCTAAACCTCTGTCTTGTACCTGCCCTCTGTCCTAAGCAGCCCGGTGCTTATTCCTAACAATTATCCGGTGTTCCTGTTTTAACCGTATGATTATTGGCTCTTCAACTAATTTTAACAGTGTTATTTTCGAGTTTTCTCGTTTGCATAGATGTTTACATAATGTTGGATGTGGCGCATGTGTGTGTTAGCTATTAGCGATGCGGCGCTGAAGGCCTCTTCGCCTACTGTTGTCCTGTAAGGGACTACGGAATGAGCTGGTTACGATGGAGGAGTCGGTTCGTGTTATCGTGAAGGTCTGGCTGGGGATTGCTGGAGGATGTGTAATTTTGTCTGTGGGTTCCAGGTGGGTGGTCACGACAGAACGTGCCACATATCATCCTGGATATGCGTATGTGAGTATATATGCATACAGGCACACTCAAGGGATTTGAGGGACTAGAAATCTCTGTGGGAGTATCCATGAGGATTAGGCTGACTGAATGCATGTCATTGTATGAAGCGTGGGATTTAGTAGATTGTAGGTGCCAACGTATATAACATAGGATTTGGGTATTTTATCAGAAATAGTTACCCAGGTTGTACAGGAAAGTTAGTCATCCGTGATTTTGAGGGCAATTCGCCTAACACTTAATTTAAGGCTTCATCCACCAATGAAACGATTGCATAAATATATATATATATATATATATTATATATATATATATATTATATATATATATATATATATATATATATATAATATATATATATATATATACATGACACTTTGTAGTTTCCATGACACTTTGTCTTGTTCATTAACAGAAATATTTGTTTTCATTAATCATTAGTTATTCTTCTGTGACTGTATTTGTCCGGTCTGTTTGTCTGTCTTCACAATCGCCTCTATATCTTGTTCATCTCACCACTGTCTCTTTTCTGCCCTCCCTCACTCGTTTAATTACCTGCTCTCCACCCCCTCTCTCTCGCTTGCTCTTCATCCCCTCTCTCTCGCTTGCTCTTCATCCCCTCTCACTTGCTCTCCACCCTCTCTCTAGCTCCCTCTTGAACCCTGTCTCGCTCGCTCTTTACTCTTCTCTCACTCACCACCAGCTGTCCCTTTACACTGTGTACACATACTCTTACTTCCCTACTCGTTTAAATACATAATTGCCTCTTGGAGCGTGTTGCGAAAAGTTCTCTGATGCCTTTGTGACAAAACTTTTGCAACTAACGAAAGTCGCGTTTTCAGAAAGTTGTGAAAATTGTAAATAGCTTTGTGAGAAGCTTCGTTACACTGTAATTATAGTTGTAAATGTTTTGAGATTAACTACACAAGTTGAAGATGGACGACTAATGAAAGCCAAGAAGAATATGTTTGTAAATGTGTATAATTAATGTAAATGAAAACATATTGTTTTTTATGGGAAATGTTACAAATCATTCAGAACGACTGTAATGCACTATTTCAGTCAGTGTGGTCGACAACACACAAGACAATTTTAAGACTCGAGGAGAAACACAAATGTTTTCCATTCCCTTGATTCCGAGGCGTGAAGACTCTGGACATAATCCCCCCCCCCCCCATGTATGTCACTTGTTCAGTTGTACATATTGGTGACCACTGTGGCCTCTGGCCAGACTTACATGGCGACTTGAAGAGTATTATGCATTATTTAGATGTAAATATATAAATATATATTATTATTATTATTATTTTAATTATATATATATATATATATATATATATATATATATATATATATATATATTAAATTGGTGAACTCCCACTAATCCAGGCGTAGGAATTGAAAATGTATTTAGGTATTTAGACTATGGCAGCTTCTCCAGATTTCAGTTGTACAAAAAGCGTCTTAGAACTTGAGGTTGTGTTTACGCTCATGCGCTGCAGAAAAATACGCTTTATCGTGCCTGTATTCTTTATCCATAAATTTGTCGGCGTGAAGGAAATTTCAAAATTTATCGCAAATTGGAGCCATTTTGCTAGCACTATCTCGAGATTACGCTCGCAAATTTACTGCCTATACATTTTCACCCCTAAACTTGATCTACATTCGCCCTCCTTACCAGCATGCAGATCCGTGTACACGGGGGGTAAAAAAACACCCACATCTTCACCGGGACCAATTCTTAGAACCCCAAAATTATATAATCATCAGTTTCAATCCGAGCGCCACGACTTTTTCCTTTCGGATTTTTCTTGGTATCTTCTTGATGACATCCTTCACCTTAATTATGCCTGTGATCACAATGGACACATTCCGAATATGGCCTAATGGTACAGGGAGAGGCGGAGGATAGGGGGACACTAGATAGATGAGGGGAGTAGTGAGGGCTGGTTTGATCCACGCCCTACCCGTAATAGCCAAACGAAAAAAATACGAATTGGCCATTTATTCCCCTCATTTGTTTCCCACTATTCGAAGAGAAATTGCGTGATGTGATGGTATAAGGGGATAGACAGGGAAGGAGAGGAGAAGACGTGAAAGAAAAAGAGGGCAAACGAAAGATGGGAAAGGGAAAGCAGGAGGGAAAAATGATGGAAGGAATGAGGTGAGAAGGAAGGGAACGAGTCAGGTCGATGGCAAACTTCAACCCATCCTCCTAAAATTATAATATTTTTAGGAACTATTTGGTTGAACGTACAAACATGGACTGTTGCACCAGCAATGTTCACATTTTTTACTATTAATTTTGTAGAGAACCCGAAAACTAAAACTTAAACATTATTACGCCTAAGATATTGTATATTACGCCTCGGGTTGCTTGCATAAGTTAGCCTATGTTCTAAGTTACTTTTCCATTAATTTTTTTTCAGTAATAAAAAAACGAGAACTTTTGGGGTCCAACAGTATATTTTTGTACGTTTGACCAAATAGTCACTATAAGTACTATCATTATTGGAGGAAGAGCTGCAGATACAGATAGATGAGGATTGAAGTAAATAAAAATTGTAGAAAAAGACAAGGAGCCATGGAAGGAGATTGTAGAATAGACAGACGAAGCAAGCAAGAATAATGTCAATAAAGATGTTAATAATAATAAGCAAGAAAACACTGGAGGAGTGAGATAGGGACACTCGCTCTGACAGGCAACGCCCCATCACCCTTGCATGCACAGCCATTAGGTGTGTCGAGTCTTAATGATGACCTGAATGGGATATACATCATCCCCAGAAGAGGAGTAAAGCAACTGCTGTTGACAAGGACGCTATTCCCTAAAGCTTACTGAGATTAGTCTCACAGGTTCTAGGTAATCCATTGTCAGTGTTATACAGAAGTTTACCCGATGGGCTACTACTTGGTACATAGACAACGAGTGTCTTTGTCCCCATCTATATATTTGGATGAGTAGAATTCGATATACTGCAGCTTGGTCATTGCATATGCAGATTTTATTCTTTTTCAGTTGCATCGCGATTTTATGTTACGTAAATTCATTGGTGTTGCCTTAGTTTCAAACGAAATTATATTTTCGGCTTTGGGGATGAGGTTCAAAACATTATTGCATCTTTGAGCCGGGAGAGGGAGAGAAACTATTCCAAGCGTGATGTTGCTGAGTGAGTCTAGTCACCAGCGGCGTTCCTGAACGCACTTCATACTAGAGTTACAAGCATTAAGCTTAAAAGGCATTCCATATGAGAGGGAGAATAATGCAGTTATAGGGAGCAAGTGGTAAGCCAATATGACTATATAAGGGAGCAGGCGGTAAGCCAGTATAACTGTGGAGAAAGTGGAAAGCCAATATGACTATGTATCTTCTTATCTTGAGGTTATCTTGAGATGATTTAGGGGCTTAGCGTCCCCGCGGCCCGGTCCTCGACCAGGCCTCCTTTTTGTTACAAACCTCCTGGAAGCAGCCCGTAACAGCTGTCTAACTCCCAGTACCTATTTACTGCTAGATAACAAGGGCATCAGAGTGAAAGAAACATTTTACCCAGTCTCTACCTCCACCGGGGATTGAATCCGGAACCTCAGGACTACGAATCCGAAGCGCTGTCTACTCAGCTATCAGGTCCCTACAGTAACACAGGGAAAACATACGAGGACAAAGAACAAGCTGTAAGTGCAGTAATGTATGTCCTCTGCTCATGGCCGAGGATCCCGGGTTTGATTCCCGGACCGGACAGATGAGTACACTTCCTTTTACCTGGCGTCTCTGTTCACCTAGTAGAAAATGGGTTGGATAGCGTCCTGGGGAAGGACATCATTAAATGATGTCGAGGGCCCTCGGAATATCGAGGCTTCCTTGTTCCCTATTATGGGGTACTTGAATAAAGTTAAGGAACAGTGCCCAACGAATCCTTTCTCTTCCTCTGCTTCAGCGAAAAAAAAACGTCCTAAACTTCCCCTTCACACAATACCTTCCCCAGTGCATACTACAATACCCTTCCCAGTGTATAAAACAATGCCATCCCTAATGCATACCTTAATACCTTTCCTAGTGTATGCAACAATATCTTTCAGAGTGTATTCAATTCCTTCCCCAGTGTATGTATACCACAATACCGTCCTCGGTGTTTGTATATATACCACAATACCTTCACATGCGTGTATGCTTGCACTTTACCATAAAGAAAAAGAACAGACCTCCTGCATTTTTTCCACTAAATTTTCTTTTCCTGCCGCTGTGCCCATTCAATGATTTCCTTTTCAAGAGCTCCTACGCATCCCTGGCCATGTAAGGTCCAATATGATCCAAAAGAAGTAAGGGATGGGCAGCTTCAAAGTTAAATGCAGGAGAAGAATCCTTTTGTAAAATGTTTCTTTTGATAAGGAGAATTTTATGTATAATATGGACGAATTGAATGAAACCAACTGCAGTGAAGAAAGTTATTCTGTTTGCATTATGGATATAGAGAAAACAAGCAGATCTTCATTATTAGGAAACAGACTGAACATGCAAAATCGAAAATAACCACTATTTACAGATATAAAGAATTACCAACACAAGTACCCCATAAGCAGGCTATGAGTCACAATAACGTGGCTAAAGTATGTTGACCAGACCACACACTAGAAGGTGAAGAGACGACGACGTTTCGGTCCGTCCTGGACCATTCTCAACCCCATAACTGCAACGCACTAGTAACCAACCGCTTTATGGGACCAGGTGTAAAGTGGTCCTCGTGATCTGTTATACGCAGTACAAACATATATTTCATTCTTACGAGCCGCTGCTACTCAGCCTTCATACTTACCCATTTGTTTGATTTTATTTATTAATATACTTTGGTACAGATGCATTTATGCAAGAACCCTAGACTATGTGGACGACGGGTCACAATAACGTGCCTGAAGATATGATGACCAATCCTCATATCAGAAAAATGAAAAAACGACTACGTTTCGGTCCGTCTTGATAATGGCCCAGGGCGGACTGAAACGTCGTCGTTTATTTATTTCCTGATGTATGGTTTGGTCATCAACCAAATGAAGTATATGAATGGTTACATAGTTTGTGTCAAGTGTCCAAATGTTGCCTACACTCACACACGGCTTCCTCACAAATTCCTCCCATCTTGCTCTCCAAGCTTCCTCTCCTCTTCAACTACCTTCAATTTCCAAGAATAATCTCTCTTCAAAAGTGTATATAATGTACAAACCATCTCTGTATGCTCTCTACAATTTTAAACTTTATCGACTCTTGCACTTGACATCTCTTCAGGTTATTTGAACTCCTTGCTCAATTTTTCTAACTCTCCCTCCCCAACCCTTGCTTCTCAAACTGTTCATTTATACTTCAATAACTCTGGATTTATCTCGTTAATACCACACCGCCATCAAGCATTGCAACAACTGCATTCCTATAATAATCCAAAAACTCTTGCCTCCGACTGGGCAAATTCCAATTTTGTCAATCACACATAACAAATATAAATTACGAGACCATCTCCAGCTTGTCCCAATTCACATTTCACTTTCACAACTTCTATCTATCTCCAATCCCAAAACTATATTTTCACCCACATTCACTTATAAGTATTCTCTTGCACATATCAATAAAATTTTAAACTCATCTAAATAAATCCCTTATAAATTTCTGTTAAAAGACCTGTATAATATGCATACTTAAGACAGTATATAACTTCGAATGAAAAGATATTTTTCCCCTCCCTGCACTCCAATAATATGTCGCCTTCTGGGGACCCAAGAGGACATTCTCGAGTCGGTCCACGTTGGTGTCTCAGCACATAAAGAACCTTTACTGTGCCCCCATCCCTTCTGTAACTACCGCTACCAGACCGGCCAGTCCGCTCCCCACCATCATCTCGGACCTGCGACTTTCACGACCGCTGCGTCTTCCACTGCTTTTGCTTCTGCTGGGACTTCCAATGCTGCTGCTGTGAATCCCAATGCTGCTGTTGTGAATCCCAATGCTGCTGCTGTTGTGAATCCCACTGCTGCTGCTGTGACTCCCACTGCTGCTGCTGCGACTCCCACTGCTCCCACGACTCACACTGTCCACTGTTACCACCACCAATAGTAGTCGTTGCCAGAGCAGTGCCCACTGTTTCCACCACGTAACGACTAGAATTCTCTGGTCACCATCATATAACATTATCGTGAGTGCATGCTTCGATCTTAAGACAAATGTTATGTTAGTTTATATCGATCTTTTGAATCTAAATAGCAGTTTTAAAATAATACTGAGAGATGACCATGTAATGCCGTGATTCTTTCACCGCCCAGTGCCAGTATCAACCCGTGCTATTATTATGGTATTCACCATCTCCCCATTGTCATCCACACCATTATATATATTGTCTGCAGCTATCACCATCCAGCAGGCACTATCAGGTTCACTTCTCTCTATCCTCTACCACCAGCCGCCACCATCATGTTCACAATCACCAACCTTGTCACCACCACCACTGCTACCAGGTGGAAAAATTAAATATAGGGACAAGAAGCACTGAAGTACACCATTTTTACTGGCATTCATTACGTGTAAAGTATATTTATTAAATTCTATTACGTCTGTGGTAGAAAACAATAATAAAACTACCCACACCTACTACTTGACCCACCACCACTACCACCACCCTATCACTCCACCCCATCTACACCACTAGCATCCACCACCTACACCCACCCACCAACACCCACTATCATCGTCCACACGTATAACTAGGCCATAAAAACTAACAGGCAGTGCCATAGAGTGCCACTTCGTCCTTGCCAACCGACCCATCATACAGGCCGCTCAGTAACTGCCATTATACCGTGCCATTATTACCATATCATTATACCGTGACAATAGTGCCGTAATTATTCTTATACCGTGACATTAATACAGCGGTTATCATTATAACTTGAGATTAGTACCATAGATATCATTATGCCTTGATATAAGTATTATAATTGTCATTAGTGTCGTGCTTAGTGAAGTCGTCTTAAAACTCACTGGACCCGAGTTTGACTCCCGGGCAGTGTGTGACGTTTGGGGACGTTTTCCTTCACTTCATGCCTTTGTTCACCCAGCAGTAAATTGGTATCGCTATTACTATAATTTTGTTTACCACAAAAAAACTTACCTTAACTCTCGTAATCTTTTCCAGAACTTGCACTTCAATTCCAATAGCTTTACTAGTTAAGAAATTTAAAAAGTGAATTTATCATTAATTTTCCACAACAAATGTAATAATAATAAAATAATATTTAATAAAACAATATACACTGGTTATAATGCACTGTATTTGTGCAAC
Source organism: Procambarus virginalis (assembly GCA_020271785.1). NCBI lineage: Eukaryota > Metazoa > Arthropoda > Malacostraca > Decapoda > Cambaridae > Procambarus > Procambarus virginalis. The sequence goes on along the minus strand of WNGS01039543.1, from coordinate 9,536,555 downwards.
ATTGCAATTTTGAAGAAGGTCGTAAATCAAGCAAAGCGTTCGAGTTAGTATCCTGCAACATGTATTGAGCTTTAGATCGTGATGGATGCGTAGAGAATGGAGACGAAGAGAGCAACACAAACTTATGTATTACCAAAATAGTCTCAGCCCAGCAACTTCGGTGTACTTTCAAAGGTATTCGCGGACTGTAAGAGTTCATGGGACTCAGGCCATGCTGCATGTTGCAAAGAATTCTGGAAGCGCAATTAAAAAAGTGTTTCAGCCTGCCGTTCTTCTGCCTCCGTCTCCCTCACTGTCAACATACATATAGCGACTCCCTATAACCTCCCCTCTCGCAAAAGCCACTACACGTATCAGACAAAATGAGACGGTTGGGGTGGCAGTGGTGGGGGCGGCGGTGACGAACACGGCACAAGCAGCAGAACAGCAAAAGCAAAAGAAGTCTCCACAGGCAATGTCAAGGAATTTTTCTACATTTGTGACAGTATAGAAAATGGAAGAGTTGGATTTTTCCATCCCAGCTTATGGAAAGAGTGAGAGATAAACAACGGGAGTCTCTGGTTTGCCCACCACAACTGCACCAGCTACTTCTCCGAGGTCGGCCAACGATATGAAACTCCTCCCCCCCCTCCCATGACTGCAGCAAAGGGAATACATGCAGAGAATCCTTAACAAACAGGAAGAGCAGAATTTACCAGCAAGTCAAAATTATTTGAGAAGAATTAGGTAAAAATAATGCTTATCAAATACAATATATTATATATATATATATATATATATATATATATATATATATATATATATATATTATATATATATATATATATATATATAACTAAAGATCTTCAGAAGGATCTAAAGATCCTTCTGAAGATGTATTATTAAATACGAAAGTACGTACATTCAAAGTACATAAGTACATATATGACCACGAAAGAACATAATTGAAGGAACAAATATATATATTCAGGTATCTAGGTCTAACAATGACTTTAATTGTAGTAAAATAAACTAGACAAGCAAAGTAGAGAATACTGAGGCAGACCATAGTTTGGAATTAGTTGATGATTGTTTTTAACAGCATATTCTGTATCCATAAAAAGCAATTACCTACCACAATCCATTAACGATACTCAACTTCCGGAAACAGAACTAAGACACCATTGCCTCACTAACAACACATAATTACAACTTTGGCAACAGAACATTACAAANTCAAGACAACACGAGGAGTAACACTTTGTTCTCTCCTGGCCACATTACCTCTAATATTGACCGTAAAGGCATCAATATAGTCATCAGATTTGTGAGTAAAGAACTTTTTAAAGTCAAGGAACACAATTATCAAGAGCTCTCAACAGCGTGGAGTTCGACGCATAGGTAATTATACAATATTTACTACTTTTGATCCATATAAAGTAATGTGGGTCACTAGTTATAATATGAAGGTGGTTTGAATTACTACCTTGATCGCAAAGCGGGCATGCCATTGAAAAAATGCCCACCAGGGTTACCGAATGCCAGTCCACTGAAAGAATGCTTAACAGGCCTACCGAAGTACCAGTCCCACTAAAGGAATGCTTCCCAGGGCTATCGAATGCCAGTCCAGTGAAGGAATGCCTAAGAGGACTACCGAGTAGCAGTCCCAGTGAAGGAATGCCTAACATGACTACCAAGAACCAGTCCCACTGAAAGAATGTCTTCCAGGGCTACCGAATACCAGTCCAGTGAAGGAATGCCTAACAGGACTACTCAGTACCAGTCCTACTGAAGGAATGCCTACCAGGGCTACCAAGTACCCTAAATAATGGATTGTAATTATGGATTGGCCAAACTTTACCCTACCAACAATTACGCTGATTTGTAACAAATAATTAGTGACTGCTTAGCGCTTTGCTTGTCATCCATAATTTAAAGTAACTGAGCAATGGTCCCTGAGCGTTAAGTACTTGGCTTAGAGTGCTAATCAATAGCATCCATTATGTGGCGGGAAGTACGAAGTTTATCATAGATTGATGTCAATTATTCAGATAAAAAGTCAAGCAACGCCACGCAACTTGCAATTTGATTTCATAAAACAGCATGATACCGCTTATTAATTGAATATAAACCGATTGCTGGGTTTTAATTCGGGTTATTTAGCATGTATTTTAACACGCTTTCTTCTATCTAATAATATCAAAGGAGTCTGATATTTTTTATTGTTATTAAATACATAAAAGTTATAAACAAATGTCTGCATAACTGATGACAAGATCAGGTATCCACTGATCTTGAGGTGTGTTGATACTCGAAGTATTATTTATGCATATAAAGTCTAGTATTTTATCATTTACAACTATAATCTATGAGCAACTTGTCCTCGTGCTAGGTTCGTCGACAGGCAGTCGACCCTTAGAATGCATTCATAAATATTTAAGTACTGCGTATTCATTTTTTCTTTTCTCAAGTATAAGGTAATATTACTACATACAAGAATGTGTTGAATAGTTAGGTCTTAAAGAAAATGTAGGCCTTAAAGTGTAGTGTAGTGTAGGTTAGGCCTTACTTACGTTAGGTTAGATGGTTAAGTTTTGTGGGCAATTATTGGTATTTGCAGTACGTGGATGAAGCATTTTGAAGGGTGCCATTCGAGCAGAGGACGTGAACGAAATAGAGTTCGATATATGTACATAAGTTATCAGTTGTGTGACGTGTGTAAAGTGCTTTTCATTTATAAACAAGTTGTTTGGCGTGTCGATTAACGATCATTTGGCCTTTGTTTATGAGGAGTTGTTATGAGGGAACACGTAATGCGTCTGGGATGCTCTTGGACGTAGGTTCGAATCCTCGTCACGGCCCTTGTGGATTTGTACACAATAGGTTATCTTTGCCAGTCCACAGAATGGTCACTCACATGTTTGTATGGGCGGGGTTGTTTTGCCCAGGTCCGAGAGATAGTCTTATCTCATGTCTGATAAACGGGTCAATCAAAAACTGAATCTTACAATTCCATTCGTCACGGAGACATCTAAACGTGGATGCCACGAACAAGACATCACGGATCCAAGACCCAAACGCCACGAAACCACGACCCAGATGCCACAAACCAGAAAGAATAGTCATATTTTGCTCAATTCTCGACCCCTAAGAAACTACTAGGCCAACGCAGTTCACACTGAACGACCACCAAACCAACACAAAGCCTTGGCAAGCCAGCCAGTCAGGCGGGCGTCCTGGGGCGCCCACGTGACCAGCCTCCCCCTTCTCTGTTTAATAACAAATATCCTGAGTGAGCCAGAACCTTTGAGCCGGTCTCAGACGGTGTTTTATTGGCGGCTTCAGACTGAGGGCACGGAGAGGGGTGTGGGCGAGTGCGAAATGCATAGGTGAGTAGGAGTAGGACGAAGAGAGAGTAGGCGCAGGGGTAGGAACAGGAGGTGATGGAAAAGGAGGCAGAAGGTGACGGGATTGAGGGAAATAGTTGCTCGAATAAGGAAAATTATATGTATAATAGCAAGAGCGTATAGGGGAAGGGGAAAATGGACATACCAAGTAGAGGATGAGGGAGAATGTAAGAAAGAGGGAAGTGGAAGAGGGAGAAGGACTACGATGATTGGAAAAAAGTGTGCGGGAAGGTTGTAGAGGAACTACTTAGTTTCGTATGCGAGAACATTGAGGTTGTGTATATAAGATTAAAGTCAGTGTGTATATATCAGTTAAGATGGAAGTCAGTGTGTAGTCATCACGATGACAGCGTATAGTCATCAAGAAGCACATGCTGGGCAACATGATCAGGAGAAATCACTTAGACGTGTTGGGTCGAGTGAAAGTCATTGTATTAAGCTACTCGCTTGCTGTTCTTTTATTTATACAGTATACACAACTGTGTATTGAATTAAATGTACACAACATCGCCTTCATCCATTCCATTTATTTACGATTCTTCCTCTGAAAAATAAACTATTACTGGGGTCTTTGTAACTAATTTGTTTAGCCAATTTCCATCTATGTCTCTTCGTTCTTGTCTGGTTTGAATATTGCTTCTCTATTCCTTGGTCTATTCCACCTATAATTTCTTGTCGCTGCATAGTTTACATGCTCCTCCTTTCTTAAAGTGTGGTGAGGTCAAGGTTCCTCAATCTCTATCTTACGAGATCTTTGTTTACGAAATATTCAAGAAAACTTTTTCGATTATGATAAACAAGGATTTTTCATATACACGTTCACCTTCTCTATAACCTGTTTGTAGCAGTTTACAAGAAATCGTTTAAAAATTTGCTTGTGTATTAAACCTTCTTGAAAAACATTTTTACATAATGTTATTTTAAAGTTGCATTATCTTCTATTAATGGACCATCTATTCAACTAATCAATTTTCAATCCATCCTCATGTTTTAATAGTACTTTTTGTAACTTTGTGGACGATAGTGTCAATATGTAGCAATTGAGCCTCAGTAAGCCACTTTTTGTACTGTTTTATTTATTCCAGAAAAAATAAAGCTAAAACCAAAGTTAAATATTCCCAGGCCTGATACAGCACATATATGTACTATATTAGGTCTCAGATAGCGTCTATTACGCCTAGGATTGATAGGTTAGGTTTTATTAACATAAATATTTAAAAAAAATCCGGTTTGACCAAATTCACTATTACAAGTCTACTTTCTGGTGGCCTATCACGTCATAATTGTACTTTCGACCACATCGTTACTATAAGTACTTTAATTTTAGGACGATGGACTGAATATTTTAGGCTCACACGAGGAATGACATTTATTTGAAATTTTAGATATATTCTGACCGTGTACGTAGCTAGTTAGCGTGAGTATTTTTGTCATCTGCATAAGGTGTAATTTTCTGTACCTGTGTCTTTGTCCAGCTTCTTTTGTCACTGTCAGTTTTTTCTTTGTATCTTTGTCTAGTTCATTACAAACGGGTCGAGCTGAGTGGGTTGTTTCTAATCATTTCTCATGTCACCCTTTTTTCTGTGTCGGCATTCAGGTGTAAGTGTTTGTCTACTTTGTCCCCCTGCCTATGTGGGCGTCTACCTCGCTCTCTACTTGTGTAGAGACCTGTAAGAAAAGATCATGTGTCTTGCTCGAAACTTGTACGTAGGAATTTTTGGATGACGGGTTGGGGAGGCGAGGTTTGCCTCAGGTGAGGCTTTATCTACTCCTTCTACTGACAACGTCATTCCGCCTCCGGAGACAGCCTCATTAGCGTTAAACAACCCGGGACAACAGCCACACACCCGTAGGCTGTGGTGTTCTGGTCTAGTAGAGCAACCCATTCGATACACGTACACTCATAGTTACTAGCGAGCATACTTCAGACGGAATCTAGCAATGAGTTTATTGTTCTATCTCATTCGTAGTGCAGGGTAAGGTCGTGCAACTATATCGTCCATGTTTTTTGGAAAAGGTTTTTAAACCAATTCTAAGTTCAGGTTAAGAATTACTTATATTAAAAAAACATGGAATGTATTATGAAATCCCTTAACCCCATATCTCTCAGGTTTTAGTGCTTGAACATAATTTCATATTTCCTTTTGATGAAGCGGAAAGCTAAGGGAGGATACATACACCGATGATGCAAGTTAATAATTCATGAAGAGTACTGGAAGCATTTCTTGTCATGCTCTTCGGTATGGATCAGGAATGACGATGTCCTCTGTCTCGTAACAGTATCCTGGAACGACGACTACCTCTATCCCGTGATGGGTTCTTGGAACGACGACGACCTGTGACCCAGGAGATGATCCAGGAACGTGACGTGCCAGGCCTCTGCGTGCCTGGAACCACTAAATAAAGAGCTTTAAACTGAAACTGCGTCCTTTAGCTGCCTGCCTTCTTCCGTTCTCGTGCTGGTAGCTCTTCAGGCTGCGAGGTTTCCCTCTAGTTTTCTTTCAAGTACTAAACTCCCTTGTCAACATCTGTAGTTGTCCTCGACATGTAATTCATCAATGAAGTTAAAATTATGAAAAGGGTCTTGGAAAGTTGAGGGGAGTCAGGGTTGCGAAAGGCTGCCTCTTCCGACTGAAGAATTCTTAATGAAGCGTGTAAAATGGTTGTTATTGGGAACTTTACTAGGCGTTTGGCTGGAAGTACGCATCAGTTGGTTAGATGTTTGCGTGCAAGAGTTCACGCGGGTGTCCGGGCAGAGTTCACGCCCAGGTGCCCGGGCACCTGGGCGTGTGGGAATACGTTGTGATATTTGTGATATTTAATTTAGATGTTAGTTGCTAAATGAATATAATTTATACATTTGATTTGCCTATATTTTTATCAGTGGATTCTTATAGTTACATAAATGAAGCAATGATTCGCCAAAATTCAATATTGTCAGTATCACTTTGAACATTTTGAACAGCATCCGTCAATGAATATCCACAGATAAGATAATGTGATGTCGTCTGAACTTCGGGGATGAAGTGTTATGGTTCACTTTATGGTTTTCCCATAGTCGGGGAACATCAAGCCTGTTAGGTTCATCGAGGTCTCCCTAGGCCAACTACTGGTGACTTTGCCCATGATGCAACCCCCAACATTTTGTTGTTGTTTTAGATTCAGCTACTCAGAACGAAGTGTCCATGTAGCGCGGGCTATAGTGAGCCCGTAATTGAGTTCGGTTATTCGCGATAACCTTGTTACTGTGATATTTGGGTCTAAGTTTAAAAATGGAGGAGGGGATTCCTCCTTTTCCCCTGTTTATTTATCGCTTCTATTTTTGTTTAACGCCTGTGTACCAATTTACTGCTAGCAGAACAAATGCATCAGGTGTGAGGAAACGATCCCGACGTCCTCGGGTGTGAGCAGAGGCCGTATACCACTGCTCACTTTATTATTTACATGACATGTGTTTTACCATTATTTAAGTTTGCATGTGTGACGCACAGGTCATAGGGTGCGGGAAGACGCAGGAGCTGGTGCGAGAGAGGAGCAAGAACGGAGCAATAAAATATGCAAGAACAGAGGGAGAGGGAGCCATGGATTGACAGGAAAATTAATTATCCGTTATCTGCGTTGCCTTTCTTGGATTTTTGCATTGTTTCTCTTGTTATATCATTCCATTCCCCGTATCTCATTCTTTTCTTCTTGATTATCCAGGTACCGTAGCTTTTTGTTTGTATATCCCTTTCAAGTGTTATACTGTGGTACTGGCTTGCGATTCCTCCTCGGTGGGTGGGGGGGGGGTAGAAATAGCCTAAGATACTCTATCCCTTTGAGATGTATTTCTTTCTTGTCTCAATAAATATATTTGAACTTGAACTTGATTCCTCTTCATAATTACTTTACCTCTTGATTCTCAAGGCTCAACCACCTAACTTGAGGAGCATCATATCAGCTTTACCAAGAGGACAACGGAGGCTTCGTCGTGGTGCTATACCTCCCCTAACCTGGTCAGCATGATCTTCACTCGCACATAAGCGCTCTGCCTTCCCGCTGTCTGTTGAGCTGCTTTGTTGGAACTAGGAGCTGGCTAGGGTGAAGCACGTAGGGTTCTTGTTGTACAGTGAATGGTGGCTTTGGCAATGTGGTTGGATGCATGGGTGGTTATGGGTAGATGTAGTGGAGTCGTTGTAGTTACACGTAGTGGGGGGTGGTTGTGGGCAGAAGTAGTGAGGGAACCTCTCATCCCCATACACACAAGCTCATTCCCATACACAAGTTTTCAAAACCTTCTAATGAAACCTTGTGTGCCAGACTAAAAAAGAGAAGGGGACCAATTAGATATATTACAAATCTATCTGAGTACATCCAGAAAGCGCACAATACAGAATTTAAGCACCTGTATGATATTAAACTGAAAGCCATAGAATAGAATGAAGCTAGATAAAAAGCCCACCATTGACGAGTGGGGGGAGGCCTAGAACCCATGTTGTGGGTGGGCGCCAACTACTACATGATCCCCGCCAACATGGTGGGCGGACCATGTGGTAGGCGAACCACGTGGTGGGAGGAGCCCGTGGTGGGCGAGTCTATCCTGCAATAGACACACTCTTTCAGTATGCAGCCCTGCATCAAAACACCAATGTGAAAAATCGCAAGACAGAACTAAAAATGATCAATTATATTTTACCAGGTCATTTCCTGAGCTGACGGGACTTGCCACAAGAAAACTAAGGAAACTGTACCTCACCACATTAGATGAGAGAAGCAATGTAGAGGACATGATAACGACATGCGAAATTCTATGGAAAACAGAGAATGTAGACAAAATAATGTTCGAAAAGCGGGATATTGAGTTGACATTTGACCCTGCAGTGCATCAGAGTGACAACATCTAGATAACAACATACAGGGAACATCATGTAGGTGACAACATCTAAATGACAACTTTAAGTGACAACATCTAAGTGGTTAGACTAAATTATCTTAGGCATGTCCTGTAAGCTGTCTCCTCCCTCGTTATCTCTGAGAAGCGCAGTGGGAGGTAGGCCGAGGGGGAGTATAGGCCTAGCGGAAACTAGGGATTCCCACGTATTGCGTCACCTCAGGTAGGCGTAATGAGGACGAGGTTGGTGAAGACCGACTTAAGTGTCGGGTGTGAGAAGGATGGATGAGTGTGGTGGGGTGGGGGTGTGGTGTTTGTGTTAGGGGGGGTGAGAGGTATGTATTGGTGGAGGGGTGAGGATGGTCTGGCGTTTGTGTGTTTGGGGGTCTAGGGTCTGTGTGGGTGCGGTCTGGGGTCTGTGTGGTCTGTGTGGTCTGTGGTCTTTTTTTTTTTTTTTATTATTCCTTAGGTACATCTGCATTAGTACAGCTACCCTAGACTATATGAAGTGGAGTACAGTGTGTCAAAAAAGCTAATAAAGTCTAAGGAAGAAAAGTTTTAATACAGACAAAATAAGAGTAAGACCTATGAAGACGATGTTCTATAAATATTGAAAATTATATATGTAATAATAATAATACTAAAATATTAATACTAATTATAATGCTATTGATGCAGACCCGAAGTGTGACTATTAATATACACGATAAATTTCTTATGATTGTATTTATGTACGATATAAACGACTGTACCGGTAAGTATGTGACACTACACACCTCACGACGCCCATACCTATGGATATTTATAGGAATATTCACAAGTGTCACTAAACTAACAGTTCAACACAGTGACTAATTGTGTATTTCAGCGAGATAATAACCCTATACAAAATTAAAAGGTTTAAATATACACGAATTATTCCTCTATTATTCGAGTATATGTGTGTTTTTGCAAATGATTTCTTAAAGGCTTTCTGCATTAGAGAAATGTGACACCTCAACCAGCAAGTTCCTTAAGGTACTCTTTAGGGATCCTTGAAGTTGTTACTTTTTTCTTTGAACACGACCTTAAAATATATTCATTATCAATAATGAACTTAATTACTGTTAATTACATATTGAGAACAATAAAGCCGTGTTTATGAGTTCTTTCATCGCTTTGTTTTCAAATATATATAATATTAATAATTGATGTGATATTAAAGAGTTTGTAATCTATATAATTATAGAAATATAACAAACTATAACATGTATATTAAATACGAAATAATGGAGGGAATGCAGTCAGCGCATTCACATACATACACACGTATTACCAGAGCAGGACACTTAAGTCCTGCAAGTGGTCAAGTAAACTTTATTTTTGGTATACTCATGGGTATACCCATGGGGTAAACCCCCGGGTATACTCCCGGGTACACATTTTTGAGCATACTGAACAATAAGCTTAATAATGAGCATCTAAAATAAACGCAGTTTGGTTAGAAATACTCTAATTCTTACGTAGAAAATGACATATGCTTTTAATACAAAAGTATACTTGAATCACAAGAACAATTCTCAAGAACCTCCATATTTATTACGACCAATTATGTATAACTACCGAACTGCTGTATGTCTTCAAACTATCGTATCAGAGAAGCGTTTCACCTCTGCCTCAGAGACCAGGCATTTCCAATTTACTTTTAGGATTTTCGACAACTTTAAAGAAAATAAAAAAATTATTTCGTGGCTTCCGTTATTTACATTATAGAATAGAGGTGTTGAACACCTGCCCTATGACGTAGGTGTTCTCTCTCATATTATCTGCATATACATATAACATGTACGTATGCGAGGTTTGCGTGTACTCACCTAGTTGTGTTTGCGGGGGTTGAGCTCTGGCTCTTTGGTCCCGCCTCTCACGTGTGTGTGTGTCTGTATATTTACTATTTGTATTTACAACTTGTGTCTGCAGAATCGAGTAAATAGCTCTTGGACCCCTCCTTTCTAACCCATCTATTTTCCTCTATTATGTCTACTAAATATATTTCTCTCTAACACACGTACACACCCTCAGGAAGCAGCCCGTAGCAGCTGTCTAACTCCCAAGTACCTATTTACTGCTAGGTCAGCAGGCGCATCAAGGTGAAAGAAACTGTCCATTTGTTTCCGCCTCAACCGGGAGACGAACCCTGGCTCTTAGGACTACGACTCCCGAGCGCTGTCCACTCAGTAGCAAGGCCCTGTGTATGCGTATGGGTGTTGAGGGCTTGTAACGTTAAAGAATACTACAAAGTGATGGACCACACAACTTTTCCAATTTAGGTTGCCTGGTCCTGCTGAACAGTTGAGCGGTGCTGTAAACCTTAAACAAAGGCAAGGTTAATATTAGTATACAAGGTATTAAGACCCTTGTCGTTATAGCAGTAGAAAGAACACTCATCAATAAATAAGCTCGTCCTTAAGGAATATTGCACAGCAGTACCTTCAAAGCCACTATTAGCAAGCAATGGTAACAGTAGCAGCAACAGCCGCAGCAGCAGCAGCAGCAGCAGCAGCAGCAGCAGCAGCAACAAAATTAAATTTACATTTCCAGTACAGTAGGAACTTCCCTTCAATACACGAGAATGTCCCTTAACTCAGGAGAAATGGTCCATATTCCCTGACTTTTTGCCAAACCCACCAATTAGAGGCCTGAGAATGAACCTAATCATATAATAACTCGCTGAGACGCTAATGACACCCTGGAAATGACTAATTGTTTTCTAGTGCATCCGCCAACCAGTAGTTTGGCTCCCCACGGCCGCTCCCGCATCAAATGGGTTAGTAGTACTGCTCACACCTG
>WNGS01039543.1:9466545-9520352 GCA_020271785.1 Procambarus virginalis | reverse complement strand
ACATATAAGTATTCAAGCCTGTTAATTTTTATGTAAATTTTATTATATAATTAAGTATAAGAGATAGTCTTTCATAGGCTTCTTCGGTCCTCGCTTCCATCAGCGACTGACAGATATCCAAATATTTTATAAAAAAAAATCAAGTTACTATTCCGTCTGCCAAAAAGCGAGTCAGGCTTTTCCCAGAGGAAGAATTTGTCATATTTCCCCAACTCTAAACTCGAGGATTTGAATTTTCTTGCCTCGCTGGAATATTTTTGCCTTGTGTGAAAAATCTGTCGACACGGCAATATCTGGTGGGCGTGTCTGTCCACGCATTGCGTGAAGGAATATATATTACGCCGGGGGACTATTTTCTAGTTTCTTGACCATCTCGTGTTCCTTCGTGAAGTTCGTCACTTTGTGTAATCACTCCTTGGAACACCACTTTTCGTGATAGTGGAAATTATGAGTTCAAATGACCTGGAAGGTAACCGCGTGCCTCTTGTGACTTCTCATCTGGTCAGAGGATATGAGACTGTGTTCCTTGCTGTAAATCGTCATTGTCCAAATAGCCCCAGTCCTTCCGGTTTGACCCTTCCTGTTCGGAGTCGAGCCAAGACTGTAGACCATATCAAAGGTTAAATTCTGTTTTAATTTACACTTGCTATCGAGGTCTATTTCCGTTGCCAGAGTCACAACGTGGAATTCATAATTTTCCGCAGTCTGATTATTAAATTAAACTGACCTCATCTACTCCACGATTTCTTAAGGTTTACATGTAAGTATAGGAGTCTAATACTAATGCTCCAGAAATATTCCAGTCATCTTCCTCGTCGTTACTGTCTAATCCATTATTTATCGAACTTCGGTTTCTTACTTATATTTATTAATTTACATTTTTTACACTATTCCATCTGCCTTTCTGGATAGTTATAACAATGTTCAGACATCGTTTACACACTCCCAGGTTTCTTAAACACGGCTTTAACTTCTCTCTCGCACTTTTCCATGCCCATTCAATCATAGTTCTATCATTTTACGTCATTCCTCTTCATCCCACTTCATACAAGCATATTACCAGAAATATCCCACCAGTTCTGGCTTGAACATCAGAGCACATGAAGAGATACACTTGCAGAACTCATACTGGTCTATGCGAAGCATCTCCTATTTGTGTTCACTCATACGAGGCAGCTCGTATGGGTTCATGTGATGTCATTCCTAGTGTCACAATCGAGGAAGTTTCTATTCATACCCACCCACGCTAGGCAGTTTCTATGTATGCCCACCCTTATGAGGTAGCTCCTATTTATATTTACTCAAACTCGTTCTTATACATGTCTAACCTACACATGAAGCAATCCAACAATAACATGTCTATTATGCTACCCGGTTCAGCTGCCTCTGACCTGAGTTACTCGCTCCTGTTCACGACACCACCGACCTTCCAAGATACCATGAACACAGCTGCAGTACAACTGGAATAACAAAACTTCCAGCGTTATTCCAGAGGCATTCAGCATATTTACAAAGGTTTTCCACAAGCCCTAATAGTTTTCAGCAGCATTTCAGCATCTTGACAGCAGCGGTCTGGCAACCGGGGAACAAGTTCTCGTGGAACAAAACTTTTGTGAAAGGAAGGAGAATTTAGCGAGCTTTATCTTGTGTAAGTCTTGCACATCTCTCTCTCTCTTTTGGAAGGTTCCTTGAAAATTAAATTTCTTCAAATTTGTTGCTAAATTTTCACTACTCATGACTACAAAGCCAACGAAATAAATAATTTTCAGCTTCTTTGTGATGTGTTTAAGAATGTGTTGTATGCTCGTGATGCAATGTATTTGTTTGGGAATGTAATTGTGAGTACGCTCGCGTACTTGTTCCGGCTTGCGCCTGCGTACGCGTTCTTGCATCTGAGGTTTTATACACGTTGCTTTTGTGTTTGACTTGTGTGCAACATTTTGCCATGCCTTTAAAATATCTTTATGAGTATAAACATTACAGCCTGACGTAGGATACCCTGATGAAAATTTCCCTGTAAAGAATTTATGAATAATGGATCTGGCCCTCACTTATACATCTGTGCATTTTAACTTCATCTGGAAAAATATGATATTGTAAATTCTTAGGCAACACTTATGAGCATATTGATCATTGAGAACTTTAATTCTATTTATTTCTTCTGGTTATCTGATGTTTAACACACACACACACACACACACACACACACACACACACACACACACACACACACACACACACACATGGAATGTGTGTGCGCGCGCTTCCAAATGGAATGCATTAGGAAGCGATGTGGTGGAGGCTGACTCCATACACAGTTTCAAGTGTAGATATGATAGAGCCCATTAGGCTCAGGAAACTGTACACCTGTTGATTGACGGTTGAGAGGCGGGACCAAAGAGCCAGAGCTCAACCCCCGCAAGCACAACTAGGTGAGTACACACACACACTTGGGGGGGCCTCGTAGCCTGGTGGATAGCGCGCAGGACTCTTAATTCTGTGGCGTGGGTTCGATTCCCGCACGAGGCAGAAACAAATAGGCAAAGTTTCTTTCACCCTGAATGCCCATGTTACCTAGCAGTAAACAGGTACCTAGGAGTTAGTCAGCTGTCACGGGCTGCTTCCTGGGGTGTGTGTGTGTATGGTGTGGAGAAAAAAAACGTAGTTAGTAAACAGTTGACTGACAGTTGAGAGACGGGCCGAAAGAGCAAAAACTCAACCCCCGCAAGCACAACTAGGCGAATACAACTAAGTGAATATACACGCGCGCACGCAAACAGCCAAACACACACAAACGCCTACCTGGCATACCACATCCAAGACTTCCTCAGAGTCCTGGGAAACTCCAATTGTAAACTAAGTTATATTGAAATCAAATGCAATATAGAACGTCAAAACCCACATTGAGAATGAGGGAGAGTCAAGGGAAGGATGAGAAGGCGTGTATAGAGAGAAAAAAAGAAGAAAGGAATGTGACTGAAAGGACGTCGTAGAGAATTAGTGAAAAGATTGTGAAGCGATATGACCAATCCTGGCTGCAATGTTTACACTCAAAACGATGTTTGAAAAAAGAAAACCAGGTCGAGGACCGGGGCTGTGGGAACGTTGAGCCCCGACATTATTGCAAGGTAACCGCAAGGTATGTGTGTGGCCGGTTAGTAGGAAGGTTATGCAAGGAGGAATATGAAGAAGCAGCGTCGCTCTACCGACTAGTCCAAGTGCATACCAATAGCGACTAGAACCCGTGCAGCAGAGCGATTGCTTTTTTTATGGCTTACTCGAAGTTTTTTTTTTTGTATGCATTAACCAAATCTTCGCTAAACTGATGCTGTATAATACATCCGAAATTAAAGGATCGCGTCCTATCACGATGCTTTAAGATAAGCTAATCTCTGAGTAGTTGCCCGAGTGTCAGGGGGGGGGTAGGTGCCTGAGTGTCAGGGGGGTGATAGGAGAGTAGCGGGAGTAATTATGACCGGTGGGTATAATGAGATGATCCACACAATGCGCTTTAGGCAAAAATGAACATTAGCATACAAATGCTCTGTTTATGGGAGCTGGTCACCGCTTTTCCTCCTCCTCCCTCTCCATCTAACTTGCAAACGAGGTCCCGCCACCATTATGTTTCCTCGCCACAGACGGACGCTGGTGGGGATGGTTAGGTGGTAGGGTGTGCAGATGGGGATGCACGGGGTGTAGGGGGAGAGTGGTGGGGGCATGGAGGAAGGGTGGAGGGAACGTGGAGGAAGGGTGGAGGGAACGTGGAGGAAGGGTGGAAGGAGCGTGGACGAAGGTGGAGTGGTCGTGCAAGAAAGGTGGTGTGGTAGTGATGTGCGTGCGAGTCTGTGTTTAAAATCTTTTATAATGATGATGTTTATATTTAAACACATGTGTGATTGCGTTCACACGAAACGCTATTGTTAGTGTCCATTTACAGGCAACATTTACTTCATGCAGATTAGAGAAGGAACACGTACAGAACACGACAAAGCTACCACCTCATCCAACACCTTAACCAGCCGACGTCGATTGGTAAGATAATTATCAGGAGAAAGCACTAAGCCATCACGACTATATACCACTTGAAAGCAGTATGACGATAAGGATTTAGGATCGGACGGAGGAAAGGAATGGTGCCAAGCCACATGGACGCCAACCTGCAAAGAAGTGACGCCATCGCTCTGCCGTCCAGCAAAGTGGGTGAACATCGACTGGGTACAGCTTACTTGATTGATTGATTGATAAAGATTAAGCCACCCAAGAGGTGGCACGGGCATGAATAGCCCGTAAGAACTTACTTCACCTACATGGTTTATATAATGCAAAACCCGCCAATAGTATTCACTCACCGCCTCCCTCCGATGATGTTGACAGCTTCATCGAAACATGTCATTTAACGGCATATGTCAGATTGATACAAAAATTTTAGGTGAATTCTGTACAATAGATTTTTAAACTTCCTAAGTGAAGTAGAATACAAGAAACAGAGAAGATTCGAGGTAGTATCATGGAAGGGAGGGAATTTTCAGGGGGGAAAGCGCCAAGCCATTACGACTATATAGCACTTAGAAGGGGTCAGGATAAGGATTTGGGATAGGACGGGAGAAAGGAATGGAAGCGAGTTACCGAGTTATCTGATGTACAAGTTATCATTCGTGCGAGTTATCGCTGAAGAGCATGGAGGCAATAATCTGGTCCTGCTCAGATATTCTAATCTCAAGAAGCCGCCTTGCCTCCTTCCTGACTCATAGCTTGTGAGGAAGACTTGGAGGAGGAGGAAGACCTGGTCAAGGAGGAAGACCTGGTCGAGGAGGAAACGTACGATACGATTGAGAGACATGAACGGTGAAGCTGATGAAGTGCATAAGACCGAGAAAGAGGGATGTAAATAAAGCAAAGGGGAGGAGATGGGGAAGAAGTGCTGGGGAGAGAGGGGGAGGGAGATGGGGGAGAGAAAGCGAAGGGAGGGACAGAGGGGAAGCAAGACCTCTGCCAAACCGGGTACACCCCCCCCCCCACCTAGGAGCCATAATAACCACTATTTAGCCATAATTAACATAGTGCTATAATAACCAACACAGTGCCAAAACATGCAATATACTGCCATAACGACGAGAGCTAGAAAATTAATTGTAAAATATTTTGAAATCATAATGAAATAAGCAACGTTTATGCAAGAAAAATAGGTGGAAACAAGAAAGAAATGGGTTTATAAAAAAAGAGTTAAATAAAAAATAAAACTGTTCAAATGAAAGGTCATAACGAAGGACTTTCTCACTGATTAAAGACCTTTCCATTGTCATACTAGGAATATCTCGGATTTTACTAAACTGAATAGAAGCAAACGCAATTCGTTGCTGAAAGATACTCTCATTGCAACGAACAACCTCCTTCAAAATAATCTTTTCCTTCGTAATTAAAGAGTATTTTCCGTTGAGTTAAATTTCCTTTCCGTTATTAACAAACATTTCTCGCATTATTTAAAATATGGTTTCTCTCCAATACTGACCTGGATTCCCGGATAACTTTTCCTTTGGTAGAGAGCCTTCCTGTTAGCTGTTACTTTTCTGTTAAAATGAAAATACCTTCAACAACCAACTAGCGCCACGTAACTTTTACTCTGGCAATAAAAGCGATTCTCCTTTATACTGTAGTTCTGAACCATTTAAAAAATGAGTTTCCCTTTAATAGTCTTCCGGGGTTCCCTGTTCCCGATCTCATGCTTCTGAAACTGCTCACGACCGCCCCTAACTCCAGCTCCAATGGAGGATCAACTGGGCAAAGTTGGTGTAATCCACCCATGTTGTATCTATGTGACCGCATTGTACTGTTGTTGTTGTTGTTTTAGATTTAGTTACTCAGAACGAAATGTCCATGTAGCACGGGCTATGGTGAGCCCGTAAGCATTGTACTGTGTGCGCGCATTGTACATAGGAGGGACGGAAGGTTGGTGTACTGTACATTGGAGATGGAGTATAAGTTGGCGCATTGTACATGGGAGATGGTACGGTGGTTGATGCGCTGAGCAAGGATTGATGATTACTGATCAGGCGATATGATGAAGAATCTTGCTTACGTCGGTGTATCTAAATAATCAATATAAATGTTGGTTCGAAGCATATTTGTCATGTGTTAATTATGATTGTGCTTTTAGTAATTTTTAAGACGTTACTGAGCATCACTTCGATGATGTGTTAGGCTCAATCATATCTGCTGTTGTGTTGGTGTGATACTGTGAGGGGATGAAGATATAGGGAGATTCGTGATCCTGAAAACAATAAAATTATCGAGTATTATTGGAGAGGGAGTTATCGCAGAACTGATTACTGCTGTATTGGGGTATCGTGAAACGTGGTGATCAAATTTCACTTGACATTGCATTGTTGCCCGATGCGGCGTTCCTCTCTTCGCTGTTACGGTCCTATTCTAATCTCAGTTACGAATTGCCTATAACTATTGAATGTCACCCTACTGCACAACAATTCACGTGTGTTGCATTGTACTAAAGTGCACAGTAAAGGCATGCTTCTATTTTGTTATACATTTCATGGAATACAAGTGTTCAGGCAGAGACGAAACAGTAAAAAAATTGTCGAAAGTGAGAGTCGCTTTCCCCTTTCCTGCACGTCCTACAGGCAGGAAATCGCTTCTCGACACCTGTAATAAGTGAGATTGCAATTCCGTTGTTTTTTTTTCTTTTTGTGAGCCATTCCGGAAGTATACATTTTATACAGGGATAAAAGTGAAAATATATGGAGAAAACTCCCTTCTTTTCTATCGCGGGAATCACCTTCCCAAAGGGGAATCCCCCCACCCTTTCCCTATCTGGGATATAATTTCCTATTGGGGTAAACTCCCCCCCCCCATCCTCAATCGGAGAATCTCCTAATGTAACGAGGGAACCCCTTTCCTGTAAAAGGACCCCCCCCCAACCCCTATGGGGGAGAACCCCCCTCTCCCTACCCTCATAATTCACCATCGTTCAATTTTTCAATCGGAATCTGCGAACGGTGATTTCAGACAGGTGCAATTTGTCAAAGTTTTGTCCCAGCTTGTGGGCTTTCAGAGTATTTCTGAAGGTGGCTTTTCGATTGGAATTTCGGGATACATTAAAAGTAGAGGTCAATGAAAAACTGAGAAGGATTTCGTACAGAGATGGAGTAGATTGCGTTCTTGTCTTGTACTCATCATTATCATGACGGTGTATATTAATCACTTGAATTATTATATTGATGATAAGATTTAGATTTAAAGATAGATATGGAACCGGTTATGCTATCCAGCGCCAGTTAGTCCTGGAAACGATCCGGAAAATCGTTTTACATACAGGTCGCCAATTACTGCTGTGAGCATGGGGTGGATGGAGTGAAGTACCAGGTTCGAACACAGATCCCCTGGCTTGCGAGGTGAGTATGCAACCAATACTCGGCAGGGTACCACGGATATCACTCGCAGACAGTTACTGTTTTGGTGAAGGAGTTTCGTTTGAACACTTCACAGTTCTTGTTGCCATCCATCCACCTGGGCTACTTCCCTGTCTTCCACGACAAACCCCTTCTCCAATATTTGTTCAGAGCTTGATAGAGGCCGAAATCAGTCAAGAAAATTAAAATTTTTCCTTAGTGGCCATTTGATTCACACTCAGTCTCTCCTTCCTGACAGGCACTGGTATCCCTGACTTATGGCGCCCTGTCCCGCTCCGTGAGGGATGTGCCGGCCAGACTGACATGAATTAAGGAATACATCGTGTAGACAGATCACCGCTCGTCGCGCTCAGCGTGTGTGTACTTAACAATTATACTACTCTGTAATTATTAAATAAACTACCGTGCTAGAACACCGACAATCTCTAAGGGAGAGAAGTAGTATAAGGAGAAAAAGGAGACAGAGAGAGAGAGAGAGAGAGAGAGTATGTAGAGTTTATATACATGCAGAAGCGGTGAATTGCATTTATGCTGAAGGGCAGTGCAACATGCATGAGGGAACCACACAAACAGACGCTGTGTTCAACGCAACAGACAAGCGGCAAGATAAACACTGAACTACATAATCGGCGTAACAAACAGAAGCATTCAGGTTATTGTTCAATACTAACGTGATGTTACTAGTAACAGTTTGGTATCAGCGCGAACAACCCCTGGGTGGACTTCCCATATGAATAAGCCCAGAATGTTACTAGATCAAGTCCACAGGTTTTCTACAACTTTCTATTCCTGACATGTTAAAAAATGACAGGAAAAGCCACGATTAGATTTTAATTGTAGATAACGTTTCTTCCTTTCAGACGAATCGCAATCTACCACCGGTAAACTGTTGTCCTTTCTGTACACGGTTGTCAGCACTGTGTGTTCTGCACTACCTACCTATAAAGAGTCGCGAGAGAAAGTGAGGAGGCATGCAGCGTTCAGTATGGACAAGTGTAGTACTCACGGACTCGGCTGGAACTTAGAGAACTGGAGAAGCAAGGAGCCACTAGGGTGTGAACTAGCGGGATGGGGCACAAGTGGAGGTGGTCCTGAGTTGGTATAAACAGGAAGAGGATCGGTAATCATACATGACATTACCAGCCAATGAAAGCCAGGGTCCAGGAGCTTATGCCTTCCCGACGAGCGCGCACACAGGTGAGTACAAGTATCTTCCAGCACCAAATCAATAATGAAACAGAGGGAGATAGAGATTACAACTCATCCACTAGTCCGACGAACAATCGTGCGCTGTCCACCACAGCTGAAGAACAATCTCTCAGGCGCCCTGCGCTTGGAAACTAAACCACTAACGAGTCGGAGACAAGTCAGGAGGAACTGAAGCCTAACAGCTGCAAAGAAATTGGCGAGAAGACACTGTAGAGGCAAATTTTGCAGCTTCAAGGGAAAATATGACAAGAAACATTAGGAATGAAGATTGCATTAAATGCCTACAAACGAGAAAGCGGGGCATGGGCGCAGCATTCTTTCCCTACAATCACATCTAGGAGAGTACAGCAAACTATCACATTGGTGCGAAACACCAACACACAATGGATCACGCGGACGCTATAAGATGATATAACAAGTGACCAATAAGCTCAGGAAACTGTACACCAGTTGACTGCCAGTTGAGAGGCAAAGAGCCGAAGCTCAACCCCCGCAAGCATAACTAGGCGAGTACACAAGGGATCACACGGACACTACAACACACACAAGGGGTCACACGGACACTACAACACACACAAGGGATCACACGGACACTACAACACACACAAGGGATCACACGGACACAACAACACACACAAGGGATCACACGGACACAACAACACACACAAGGGATCACACGGACACAACAACACACACAAGGGATCACACGGACACAACAACACACACAAGGGATCACACGGACACACAACACACACAAGGGATCACACGGACACAACAACACACACAAGGGATCACACGGACACAACAACACACACAAGGGATCACACGGACACAACAACACACAAGGGATCACACGGACACAACAACACACACAAGGGATCACACGGACACTACAACACACACAAGGGATCACACGGACACTACAACACACACAAGGATCACACGGACACTACAACACACACAAGGGATCACACGGACACAACAACACACACAAGGGATCACACGGACACAACAACACACACAAGGGATCACACGGACACTACAACACACACAAGGATCACACGGACACTACAACACACACAAGGGATCACACGGACACAACAACACACACAAGGGATCACACGGACACTACAACACACACAAGGGATCACACGGACACTACAACACACACAAGGGATCACACGGACACAACAACACACACAAGGGATCACACGGACACTACAACACACACAAGGGATCACACGGACACTACAACACACACAAGGGATCACACGGACACAACAACACACACAAGGGATCACACGGACACAACAACACACACAAGGGATCACACAGACAACAACACACACAAGGGATCACACGGACACTACAACACACACAAGGGATCACACGGACACAACAACACACACAAGGGATCACACGGACACTACAACACACACAAGGGATCACACAGACACAACAACACACACAAGGGATCACACAGACACAACAACACACACAAGGGATCACACGGACACTAAAACACACACAAGGGATCACACGGACACTACAACACACACAGGGATCACACAGACACTAAAACACACACAAGGGGTCACACGGACACAACAACACACACAAGGGATCACACAGACACTACAACACACACAAGGGATCACACGGACACTACAACACACACAAGGGATCACATGGACACTACAACACACACAAGGGATCACACGGACACTACAACACACACAAGGGATCACACGGACACTAAAACACACACAAGGGTCACACGGACACAACAACACACACAAGGGATCACACAGACACTAAAACACACACGGGCGTTACAACAAAAACCACACGGGCAACACACGTCACGCGAGGCATCAACAGGTACACACCGGAGCCGCATCACATGACAAACGAGCGGAGCTGAGAAGTTAAACCCGGACACCAGAGCATCACAGCCAGCAAACGTTTCCGTCCTCCAGCAACGTTTTTCTTTAAGGCCTCAGCGTCCACATGAACGTCTCGTTTATTGAGCCCAAGGGTAATATAGTGCGCCAGACAGCTTTTTCCGCGAGTTTAATTGCGCCATCAGTCAAGGGGTAAGTATGCGGGCAGTAATAATTTATTCCGAAACGGGGGTTGAGAGAGAGACATGTTGGGAGGCTGGCGTAAAGTACAGCACCTTCTGTGCTGTTTGTCTTACGCAATGAGAGATACGAGATAAGATAGCAAAAATGCGTCAAGTCAAGATACAAGCCGTGATAACCACATATGTAAATTTCATATTTTTTCGAATAAATTTTTTTGTCAGATGAATGAATTATAATTTTCTCCGTTTTTTAACCGCGGTTCAGCGACAACAATGCGCATTAAAGGCGGAGGAAGTGACGCATGTGGATGTAAACAAAGCAACCGCCTTCGTGACCAAACAAAAAAGCATCAGGGGACCATTTGGTGTTACCGCCTACTGTGCTCTTGTTGGCTTCTGAACCCCTGTCTCTCGGAGGTCTCCACACTCCGGTTTTATAAAAGCTATATCCATCGTTTACGAAGATACATAGTTTTTTTAACATTTTGATGCGCACATGCTTTATTGTACATACATGTCTGGGTGATCGCTCGTTTCGGATGCACATACGTGTGTTTGTGTGCAAATATGTGGTAAAATTTTACTCCCATTTATGTGGCAGGAAAAGACTTCTGTCTACTTCTGGTGCCATGGGGCAGGTTTGAAAAGAGGAACAATAGTGTAGAAAGTTACTGTCCTCCTCCTCCTCCATTTTAAAAGGGTTCTGAGGAACAGTGGTAGAGCATTTGCTTGCTACTTTCTGGGTCGGAGTTCGGCTGACAGCTTTGACATTATATAATAATCATAATCGTCCTCATTCTTACCATATTTAGCTACAGTTACTGATGACTTATTTAATAATCCGGAAATTTTGATTTAACTTATGTTTTATAGCTGGTAACTTCATAAAGTTACATGTTTCATTATTTATAAAAATGTCAGTAGTTGATATCTCAAACTATTGTGTAACAAGTTTCGAGCTGTTTCCAAANCCCCCCTTATCTAGGAATACAGTGAGCCGAAGTTCAACCCTCGCAAGCACAGCTAGATGAGTACTTATCATCAGGTCCCCCCCCTCACTCCCCATTAAGTTATCTCACTCATCATCAGATCCCCCCACCACATTCACCATCAGGTCTCCTTCACTAACCATACGCCCCCCCCCTCAATCACCAAGTTACCCCTCACTCACCATCAGATCCCCCCCCCCATCATTCACCATCAGGTCTCCTTCACTAACCATACGCCCCCCTCACACCTTATGCTTCTCACTGTGATAAACACTAAACATGTCACATTTTCTGCCTTCCCAATTGTTATTCACACCATAGTTCTTCAGTCTCAAGCCCCCTCTTATCTCACAACCTCCTCTCCCCGCCATCTTCCTGACACCACTTCCCTCTCCCCGCCATCTTCCTGACACCACTTCCCTTCTCCCCGCCATCTCCCTGACACACTTCCCTCTCCCCGCCATCTTCCTGACACCCCCCCCCACTTCCCTCTCCCCGCCATCTCCCTGACACCCTTCCCTCTCCCCGCCATCTTCCTGACACCACTTCCCTCTCCCCGCCATCTCCCTGACACCACTTTCCCTCTCCCGCCATCTCCCTGACACCACTTCCTCTGCCCCGCCATCTTCCTGACACCACTTCCCTCTCCCCGCCATCTCCCTGACACCACTTCCCTCTCCCGCCATCTCCCTGACACCACTCCCTCTCCCCGCCATCTCCTGACACCACTTCCCTCTCACCCCTTTTCCTTCCACTAACCCTCTGCTCACGCCCTACCCCCACCTCTTCGCCAATAGCTCGTCACGTCCTCTTCCCGGCTTCTATAATTATGCATCCTTCTTCCCTTGTGTTTCACCTCACCTCATCGTCTGCGTCCTTTTAAGCTTTCCTTTTCTCCCGTTATGAACTTTTTACACCCTTTTAACTTATAAAGTCATCCTATCCTGCTTATTCCCAATTAATCAGTCTCGTGATGTAGCCTTCGGAACGTTTTCCATACCACCCATCATCACTTTCCTTATCAGCACACAGTTCACTTGAAAAGCGAGTCGCTAAGCTAAACCTTTCAGTCTAGATTCAGCAACTTCTACCCCTACCATCTATTACACCACTCGTGTAATTGTCTCACTCGTTTTATGGATGTTTAAAACAATTAATTTGATACTGACTTTATAATTCTTATAGTGGTTATTAGCTACAAATCGTCGTTGCCATATACATCAATCTATTTTTGCGACTTAAATTAATCTGCAATGATAAAAGTGATGTTATTTATTCCCAAATAGGTTTTGAAATCAGTTGGGTATTGTAAACATTACGAGTGATGAATTGAGGATCCCTCTTATTTTCTTCTCTCCGGATTTCCCAGGTCGATAACAAAGTATTGGGTCAGCTATGGAAAGACTTCTGACAACGTTATTCACTTGGAATCGTGAATAGAAAATGAGTGGAAGGAAGAAAGTGCACTTTTATTTGCTTTAAGTATATAGAGATAATTCCAAATACTCATTCACTTGTGATAGATACTTGTACCTCATTTACATACTGACGGAGACAAGGCAGGGGAGAGAGAGAGAGAGAGAGAGAGAGAGCACCTTGTGGTGAACCCAGCAAGCAGACCAGCCAAGAAGTTAATCGCAAGGTACACATCGTGCCTTCTCGACAGCAGTGGTTGCAAAATCCTATACGAAGGACACGTTCGCTCCCGTCCTGAGCCTCCGCTCTCCTGGATGGTCTGCCTTTCATTATTTATCAAAATTCTGGATAAGAAAGAAAGCTATGCGAGAAGATTGATATTAAGTCTCTACCCGCTCAGGTTGGACTGACCATTACACAAATTATTTACATTCGTAAAGTTTTCTAAGTAATACCGAACGTAGATGAAGTGATGATACCTGTTAGCAGTAATGTGCTTGTAACACAGTCTCTGAGCTTGGCTGCTCCAACGCTGCTTCGAAAGTTACTTTACTAGAGCACGAATACAAAGGCTCATCGAGCATGGGCCTGAAGATGGTTCTATTGTTGAATTTAGTGTTTAGACTGTTCAAGACCATCCTTAAATATCACACGAAATTACGACAAACTAATTAGTTGAACTATGGGGATCTAGAATCTTTGTCAGTGAATAAATTATGACAAACATATGGTTACCAGATTTAATTTACAGTGCCAGGTGATATTGTCATTAATGAAAAATACAAATCAGAAATATGTCTATCATACGTTCAGGGCGCAGGTACGGAGTGACCTTAATCCAGTTTAAAATATTAGAAATGATAAATGGTTAATACTGTTCAAATCTATGTAATTGTAACGAGTATATCAAACCTAAATTGGGAACAATATCTTATAAATATAGCTTTCAATATTTTTTTTTTTACCGCCAAGAACCTAATGTTCACATTATTATTTACTTGAATTTTTGTATTAAGTTCTAGTGATTAAAATTTTGCTTTTAGCTACGCACTATTATTTATTCCCATTATTGAGTACAGTAATTCACTAACCTGATACTCACTGAATATTTGATATCTGTGATGTAATCGAAACCTTTACAGCAGAACGTTTTACGAACACCGGCAGACTCCCGCTTTTTATTCAACAAATTTCATCATACACCAAACATCACCCAGTAACTAATTGCTGGAATTATCGTACACTCACCACCCCTCCAATGAGCCGAATTTAGAAGTACAGTATAAATGGTACCATTTGTTGCATGTTGCATGAATGATCAAGCACCCATTAGCTGAGCTAGGGTTTATCTGAAGGGGCGAATATTGTCCTTATTAACCCCCATTAACCCAGAGTAAATCCTGCAGAATTCAGCGATTAGCCCTCTTGAGAACTGGGATGTAAACATTGGGGAAAACTTTATCTTCTCAATATTAGCCAGGAATACACTTTTTTAATTTGTGGCTTTTGGCTAATTAGTTTTCAGGTTCAGGTTTCTAAGTCTTTTATACATAAAAAAAAGTGTTGATTAGATTCCCCGTGCTTACGTGAAGAGGGAAGGGAGTAGAGGAAGAGTAGAAGAGAACCTTGCATCCTCGTTCCCAAGCTCAAGCCCCCCACCACAATCAACTCCAATTATACCTCACCACCCCCTCCCTCCAGAAAATAAAATCACCTGATGAATCTCCGTTGAATATTCATGGAGATCGAACCCGCGGCATCGTTCTCTGAATAACATTATAACTCGCACCCTGTCCAGCATTCAACCCACAACAGTCATCAAAATTATTTCTCATTTAATTACTTGAGTGTATTAAAGCTCTGGTACACAGGGAAGACGTGAATAACACAGCACGGGGTGTTATGTGGGTGTGTAATGTCAGCACAGGGACAGTTATGCCCCCGAATATGCAACAGGATAAGCAATAGGGGCATGAGAGAGAGCCAGAGCGTGTTCTGTAATACAGAACCGGTGTTTGGATGTATTAAGAGCCAGTAATTTAGTTTTGTGGTTTATTTAGCGTGGGAGGGGGGGATGTGTGTTTGATGGGGGTGGGGGAGAGAGAGGGCACCTTGGTCAGGTTGGAATTGAAGTTGATTGATATGGGTTCAGTGGTTTAAGTGTGTATCAGGGGAGACAGGAATGGGTTATTGTATATCGATAGCATATATATGATGGTTAAATGGTGCGATGCGAATCTACAGAGGCAGGAATTCTCTCATGCATGAAATTAGACATGCTAATTATTTGTTTGAAAGGATGGACTAGTGCTCACATATAACGTGCGAGGATGGGCGGACGTTGTTATTGCAAAAGAATGAGCAATGTTAATTTATGTCGCTTTTCATTGCACATGAACACAGGCTTTTGTATTACTGGAGTGTATGAAAGTTATACAAAAGACCTAAATATGTCGATAAGTTCCTGACCGACACACAACATACTTCTAAGGATTTATGTAAATGTATTTAAACAAAGCCAAAATATATTTAAAAATGGCAAATATTTATTACGTTTTCCATAATTTGTTATGAATTTGTTCAGCTATCTTTAGAATTGTTATTTGAGTTATAACATAGCTGAATCATTTATTGTAACTGGTAAAAGAGAATACTGAATGTGTTAAATCTGATCCTCAGAATTTTACTCCACTTTCCAAGAAATCGCAAGGTTTCACTTTACATTATAATCATTGAACGTTTTCTGACTACGTTGAGGGCTAGAAATGTTATCATTTAGCCTAGAAAAAGTGTTTTAAAGTTTCCGACCGACTGGATATTTTCCCACATAGTAAGTCCCATCCCAAATCCTTATCCTGACCCCTTCCCAGTGCTATACAGTCGCAATGGCTTGGTGCTTTCCCTTGATAATTCCCTTGACCATGCAGCTGTCAAAACATTGTTGGATCTGGTCATGGCCAGATCTGGCTATGTAATTGTCAATATATTGTGTAATTACCCAAGTGTAATTACAGGATGAGAGCTACTCTCTTGGTGTCCCGTCTACCCAGCATGTTGTTGTTGTTAAAGATTCGCTACCTGAAACAAGAAGTTCCAAGTAGCACGGGCTATGGTGAGCCCGTCCTACCCAGCACTCTGACATAACGATTTCAAACTATTGACGGTTTTGGACTCCACTGCCTTCTTTTCGTAATATATTATATATTTCCCGTATGATTACTAAAACTATATTCAATAAACAAACATTTAATATAATGCTAACATAATATAAAAAAATTATATATATGGCCCCCGGAATCAATAAGAAAATCACCTCGATCGATGTGAGAGATCTTCTGTGTTTAACAACAACAATAAATATATTTTAGATTAGTTGTTAATGTATGGAACAAATTACAGGTGAATATAATAGACGTTGGATCGATGGCTTGTGTTAAGCACAGGTTAGAAATATATATGAAGAGATTAGGTGAATATAAAAGAAGCTGCCTCGTATGGGCCAATAGGCCTTCTGCTGTTTCCATTATTCACGTGTTCTCATGTAAATGTTAATGCCTCTCCCGTGTCCATAATATGTTTATGAAATGTGGTGTTTATGATTATACTTTTTTTACTTCGATACTCTGAAAGGTGAAGGAGGGTGTTCACTCATGCCTTGTGGGGCTAATGAATTAAATTGTTCCTATAATATTTATACAGAGTTTGAGACAGAACTCCATAGTAAAGGGGAGCACAAGGCTCAGACCTAGGTGTCAGTATTCCAACACTGCTGACTTCCTATGTGATGTGTTCCGGGCAATGTGATGTGTTCTTTGCAAGAATTAAGCTTGGTTACAGAGGCAATCTAGCAAGTTACAGAGGTCTGATCATTACCAGAATAGATAGCCTGTAAGCTCTTTAACTAACCGTCAAAATGTTAACGTGAGCACAATATTCCCGTAAAACTGGCCTACTGTGTAAGCAGTTATATATATTATATATATTATATATATATATATATATATATATATATATATATATATATATATATATATATATATATATATATATATATATATATATATATATATATATATTTGAATGTGGCATAGTGGAAGACATCTAAACAATTCATCCTTAATTCACAATCGACTTGATAATGGTCCAGGACGGACCGAAACGTCGTCGTCTCTTCACTTTCTAGTGTGTGGTTTGGTCAACATTTTTCAGCCACGTTATTGTGACTCCTCATCTGCAATTCATCCTTAATTTACTTGCCAATATTAGCATTTTCACAGCCTGTAATCTAGACTGCATTTCTTATATATGAAACTTTGTGTAGCAGCGAGCAACTGCTGCAACATTAGAGCCAAAACAGTGACAATAAATTTAAAATAGGGCAAACTTGCATTATAATTTTTATAAGCTAAAATAATATATTTAATACCTGATGAAGAGTGAATTAACCTTCAAAAAGAGCCGTTATTGTTGAAATCTTCAATTTAATACCCTTGGCTTTTGCTTGATTCACTGGTCTGTGAGGAAGTAAACTGCTTCACTGCAATAATTCCTGTTGAACTAATCAGATCAGGCCAACATTTTAAGTAAATTGATAATAAAGATGTTATAATAATAATATTTTGCCTCTGTTCTGGTCAAAGAATAAGAGATAAATTAAGATAGCCCTTTATATATTGTTTCCAGTTTAACGTTAATAATTTGGGAACAGAGGAAGTTTGTTAATAAACTTTGCCATTATAGGAGTTTATATATGAAGATAAAGTGCCACGGGCCTCACATCAGTGCTAGATAATAATATAAAAAATTGAAGCTTTTCATAAGTGCATCCGCATGTTAAAAGTACACATAAAAAAAAATTTATTCACGCACCGTGAATACATCTGATACTAATCAAAATCGTGTATTTAAATCGAACAATGATCAGTACCATTTCAAATAAGCAGAAAAAGGCAAGTATTTGACAAATGTATAAATCTAAATTGTTAGCGAAGATGGAGGAGCCGAGAGGTTTTTTCGGTGTTAAGAGTAAATTAGAATCATTCAAATAAGCTAAATTTACACTCGCAAAACACACAACTTCCAAGTTTTGATTTAACTTTTTGTGCATACAATCTTGGGGACTCTATGCAGAGGCTGACGTCTTTTAGCTCTTCTCTGCAGAATGAGATTTTTTCATAACCCCTTTTTAAAGTCATGCCTTACCCTCCTTTCCTACAGGCACTATTCGCTAATAGTTTTGCACCCGGGGTCTCTTAATGGGGATGAATGAGTTCGTTGTTCCCAAGCACCCCACTCTGCCCGGGATACGAACCCTGGCTTTGTAGCTTGCGAAAAATGCGTGCTAATAATGACACCACAATTCTCTGCGGTTGGTCTTTATTTCCAAAGCTCACTAACTCCAATTCACTTCTCTCACAGTCTAATTACCTACTGCTCTATCTAGCCCTCTGTTCTTCCCACTTGAGTTATACCCACCCCCCACAATCATCTCCCTCCCCTTCCCCGTTGTTCCATATGTTGAAAATACTCACCAGATTCCAGGTGGGTCACACAGCTGTAGCCCATCAATACCTAATGCAAGGAGCATAGATCCCAGTACGTGAGAAGTGTAGAGTGCCACCCTCCCTCTCACTCTCCTTCCCTCCCTCCTTCCTTCCCTCTCCCTCCCTCCTTCCTTCCCACCCTCCCCCGTCTCTCTCCGTTCCTACCTCTTACCATTCCTATCCCTCTTTCCCCTCTCTCTGGAACATATCCTGGTTGCTGCTGGTGTATGAGAGAGAGGAGAGAGTTGCTTCACCAAACACCTAAACAACACTTAAGACGTTTACATTGACTTCCTTATACAACTCTTGCCCTACCATCTATGAGGATAACTTGACCTCTAAAAATCAGACAAATCTCTTAGAGTAGCCCGTTTTCTTTCAAATAATTATGAAAATGAAGCTAAAAAAAATATTATCTTGTGATATTAAAGAAATAATTTCAAGAATTGGATAAGGAGAATCAAATTAGGAGAAACCGGCGATATTACAAGCACTGAACGACCTTACAAGCACTGAAGAGGCTCGCTTGCCTCTTTTTCAGTTCTACTTCAGTTCTGCCACTGCTAAGCGTTGCACTCCTCGGGCTCGAAACAGTCTTTCAGCGCAGCGAGGTCACAAACAAATGGTTTCTGGTTTGAAACCCGCGGCAGGAAAAAGGCAATTGGGCAGCGTTTCCTTTCACCTGATGCATTTATTCGGTTACCCGAGAGTTAAACAACTAGTGTCAGTTGCATTTTGCGGAAGGTCAGTAGTTGGTCCAGGGAGAAAGATAAACCTATACAATAGGGAAATAATAGGGTAAACTGAAAAAAAAATACATATAACTGCGCGCGTTTTGGACATCATCCAGCACCGTCTGTGGCAGGTGCTCGTCCTGTACCTTTTCTCACAGTAGTTAAAAATAGAATTGCACCTGCTTCAGGAGTAATTTGCCAGTCTTCAGAGGTGTTTCTCCACGGAGCTTAAACAAAGAGTTGAGAATGCATTAATGAGAGCAGCGTCGGAAGATGTAAGATCCAGCAGGAAAGGTCAGAGAGATGCGGAGGAGACATTTGATCGAGAAAGAGGAAGAATGGTGATGGTGCAGCCCATCCACATAATAATGAAAAATGCAATAATACATTGCATTTTGACGTACAAGTCCCCTAAGGCAAAACTAAATTAATGTACTACAACTCAGAGCGGCTCGCATAATTGACTTGATGTTTCGGTTTCTATTCGTGGGTCCTCGGT
Organism: Procambarus virginalis; assembly: GCA_020271785.1. NCBI lineage: Eukaryota > Metazoa > Arthropoda > Malacostraca > Decapoda > Cambaridae > Procambarus > Procambarus virginalis. The sequence goes on along the minus strand of WNGS01039543.1, from coordinate 9,500,452 downwards.
TAAGGTTAGGTTCGGGCTAGTAAATATATTTAGTGAGGTTGTGAACGCTTGAGAGGACGGACTAGATGGCGAGAGATTAGTAGTTGATACAACTTTCTCTCTCTCTCTCTCTTTTCTCTACACCAACCACTTGGCCTGGACGGTAGAGCGACGGTCTCGCTTCATGAGGATCGGCGTTCAATCCCCGACAATCCAAGCAGTCTGGCACCATTCCTTTCCCCCCGTCCCATCCCAAATCCTTATCCTGACCCCTTCCCAGTGCTATATAGTCGTCATGGCTTGGCGCTTTCCTCTGATAATTCCCTCTTTTCTCTACAGAGTCCAGCAGCTGGAGATCGATAATCTAAACTCATTTAGGTAAGTACGCATGTGCACACGCCCTCACGCGCCGGCCAACGCGCCCACTAAATCTCTCTGGTCGCTCAAAGTTCAGAAGTTCAACACATCCTCCCACGCTCATAAATCTTCTTCTTCTACTTCATTATAAGCGGCGAGAAAAAGTAATGACTCGTATTTATGAACTGAGAGGATATTAATTACTTGTGTTATTAAATAAGCGGTTTTTGTGTCGCGTGATTTATGTCTGGAACAAGGAAGGTTTTATGCGGATGTACTGAGGCTGAGGCTATCATGCTGTCATCCACATGGTTGAGTGTCATACTGCTCTGTACACGGCTGAGAGCATCATGCTGTCATGCATATGCCCATGCTGAGTGGGACATGCTGTCGTGCACATGGCTGAGTGAGACATGCTGCCGTGCACATGACTGAGTGAGACATGCTGCCGTGCACATGACTGAGTGGGACATGCTGCCGTGCACATGACCGAGTGAGACATGCTGCCGTGCACATGGCTGAGTGGGACATGCTGCCGTGCACATAGCTGAGTGGGACATGCTGCCGTGCACATAGCTGAGTGGGACATGCTGTTGGGCACACAGGATTTTGTCTTCCTTACCATTTCAACTTTTCTGCTGATTTTCTATTGATGAGAATTTACTTGTTAACGAATACAGCATTTCAATGTTTAGTTTATGTCAGTTTTTTTAACTCCTTTTATTAGTTTCCTCATCTTCGTTTTTCCTAACTTCGTATTGCGCTCCGTCTCGTCTCATTCTTGTCTCACTGACTCATCTCACTTGATCCGGGGCCTCATCTCGCATCCACCCGTTTCTCTTCGTACTCGACTCAATCGGGGATCCCAGATTCGATTCCCGTTAAGGGGCAGAAATGGTTGGGCACGTCTCCTTCCACCTGATGCCTCTATTATGCAACTGTTATGGGAGGGTCAGCAGGTTTCCTTGAGAGGGAAAATAAAGTATATAAAGGGAGTATATACACGGTATATACACAGGCTACCTATCCCTGAGAAAAAATTATGTTGCTGGTCAGCTAGGCTCCTACATACACCGCTAACTGCAGTCTGACGTATGAATCACAGCCCGATTGATCAGCTCCCCTTTACTCTTAGTGTGCTTTAATCTCAATCTTAATTCGTTCTCCAAGTTCTTTTCCTCTCTGCTGTCCCAGTTGATGAGTCCAGGAACGAGGGTTCGATCCCACGGTATGACCTCATTATTTTCTCACATACATTTTGCTGTTGTGGCTTCATTGGTCATTGTTTACTGCTTTCTAATCTTGTCCTTTCTAATCTTGTCCTTTCTAATCTTGGCCTTTCTAATCTTGGCCTTTCAAATCTTGACTCGCCACATTCTCCTGTCACTTTAAGACTCTCTTAACCTACTTGATATCTTGCCAAGATTAGCTGGCATTCCATAACAGGTAATTCTGGTGAAGGAGTTCAGGAGATCTCTGAGCATTTACCACACACTTGTGTCGCATGCTCTCCCTTCTGCCTTACTTTACAATGTATTGTTAATATATAATCATCATTTTCTCCAACATTTTTACTAAGCCGATCTTTTCGAAAAATATAAATGATTTAAGTTGATCTTTTCGACAACTTTCATCTTTTTTTATCTTTCCTTTTCCCTAATTGTCAATTATTTAACTGATCTTTTCCAAAATTTACGATTGTTTTACTTCATCTTTTCACGAATTTTCTGTTATTTTAGCTTATCTTTACCAAAAATGTAAAAATTCTATAAATAATCTAACTTCTTCTTATTTACATTATTCAGCTAATCTTCCCGCATTTGAGGTTAGCTTCACAGAACGCAGCGGTTAAATTCCAAACTTCATCTCAACTGTTCACAGCTTATTCCTTCCATTATCTCTGTCAGTAAACCTATTCTTGCATCTCCTTGGCAGCATCACAGACGTTCCGGACGCGGCTCACATCAGAGGCGCCGGACTCACTCACTCTGTCTCTCTTGGTTCCTGTTTCTCTCATAGCATTTATCACTGATAATCTCTCAGCCTCTCTGTTCACTTCAGGTTCTCATCTCTTCCCTACTTGATCTTGTCTAGCGTCACAGTATCTCATTTCACAACTCTCACTCATCAACCCTCACCTTTCTTCATCACTTCATTTCCCCTCTCGTTAATCCAACTCCTGATCTCCATCATCAAATCCTTCCCTCCTGCTTTCCCAAGAACCACTCCCCTCCTTTGATCAATCATTACCTCCTCATCTCGGTGAGTCTCGAAGCATCTTCTCTACCTTTCTCTTACCTGAGGTAGTGTTAGCTCACCTTACGTCATCATCTCTCCTTCCACTCCTCTAAGTTTGAGCTCACCTCAACTCTCCTCCATTCTCTCAGCTGACTCTGCTCATCTCAGTTTCCCTCCTCAGCTGTCGCTGGCTCATCCCACCGTGTACCTCCACCATGACTTAAGCATCCTGATTGGAAAGCTTAACAAACTCTGTCCATTTTTGTCTAAAGTTTGCGGTCTAATCTCAGTGCCGCCGGCAGGTAGAAAATAAGCTTAAAATGTAGCCGCTACCCTTACTCTCTTGGCCAACCCAAAACCCTCCGTACCCAACTTCCCCTCCTCCTTCCCTCCACCATAACCCCCTTCTTCAGACTCACCCCCACCACCATGCCACGACCACAACCAATTCTCCGAACACCACCATACCCCCCCCCCCCCGTCCACGACTACAACAATTCGACCTACAATCCCCTTCCTCCATCCATACACGTTCCCCTTAATCTTAATCTTTCTCTATTCCTATTTTTACTATCTGACTATTTTTAACTTTTGTTTACTCTTCCTCTTTCTCTTCTTGTTTTGTACAATCACTATTTTACTTTCTCTTTCTTCCATCTCAGCTCTCTAATATTTCCTTCTATTTCTCTTCCCACCCCCTGTGGTAGTATTTTACTATGGTATATAAAATGTACTTGGAAACTTGATAACTACCAAAGGCTGGAAGACGTCTAATATAGTGCCAATATGCAAAAACGGAGATTGGCAGTGCTAAACTTCAGGTAATTGTCCCTTTCATACATATCACGCAAGTTGACGTAAAAGACCGTAAGAAAAAACTAGAAGAACATGTAGAGAGAAAAAGGCCTTCACAAAGCATCTTAAGCATAGGTTCATGGACGTGTTGCACAAACCATTTATATGACTGAGGAACAGAAATCGGACAATACCGAGATGTTTTGGAAGACAGAACATTTTTTTTAACTTAAACACGTCTGATAAACAGGCAGAAGTGACAGGGAAGGAGTTATTGTAGATGAGGAAGTTTCTGTGAAACACAGTAAGAGCAGAACCTCAGAGCGACAAGATCTTACCAGCAGATTCCAACAAGGTTAAGTACTAGTGACTATTTTTTTCTGATATACATAATTGATCATCCAGAAGGGGATAGACTTCCTCTCAATATTTTCTGACTCGATAACTATGAGGATTAATTCAATGAAAAACTGTTAATAGACAAAGTGAACCAATGGGATAACCAGAAAGCCAGAGAAATGGACACAAGGTATCAATTGGAGAAGGGGGAAGGGAGGGGAAAGCCTGGGGTTCAACATCACAACAAACTTGTTTCAGAAAGCACACATTAATTAAAATATCAGCTGCATCGATAGGTTTGGCCAACATAAAGACTATATTTAGAGATCTATATATGGAACCATTTTCAACCTTGTACACCACATGTCCGACCATTTCTGGAAGTTGCGGCCCCTGGGTTAAGTCCTTACTTCGTTAAACATAAATCAAAGATGGAGAAGCTTCAGAAGTATGCCACCATATTAGTCCCAGAACTGAGAAGAGCGAGTTAAAAGTTAAGAATAATTAAACTTCACGTTAAGAGTTTAATTAATGTGCCTACAGGTTCAAAGACTTACACTGTCTCACAGGTGCTGCGAGTCAGGTATTACATTTATAAGCATAACTAAACATCAAAATATATGGCCTGAGACCCAAATGAACCTCTCAGAAAGACCATCCGGTATTCCTGAATCTTGATAAAAATAGCCAGAGTTGAAATTCCGTTCAATGATTCATATTGTTTCTTAATGTTTGATGACTACATATTTAATTAAATAAACACGAATGTGAATGGGAACCTCAACCTTAGTAGAAATTGTTATGTTCAGTAAATAAAATGTATTGTAAGTTTTAGATGTCATGAAATTATTGCCTGATTCAGCAGTTTTTAATTTTTTTACTCGTCCGAGACGTTTTGAGCTGAAATTATTTTAGTAAGCTCTTGGAAGCTTCGTAGACAATTGGTACAGTGCCAAGTGTCTGTAATAAAAAAAGTTGACAAGCCAGACATCAATATATGAGACTAGTTAGGGCACACATGATTACCACATACATGATTCTCAGGGGAAGAGATGTATGACAGACAAGGACGGACTGTGTGATACACGAGCAAGGAAACAGGTGGTAACTACCCAAATGAGAAACGAAGGCACTAATATACCAAAAGGTTCAGCATCAGAATAGTGAACAAAAGGACTGCGATAAGTGAGTTCGTGAAGATACATTAAATACACAACATCGTATAAATATAAAAGAGGCAACTGCCATGGAGAACTGTATACCAGCTGAACACAGCTTACGAGGAAAAAAAGTGTTTCCTAATCAAGAATAACAACAATCTAGAAATCTTGTCACAATAAAATAATAGGCAAATAATGGTTTTAAAAGCAGGGATCATGAGTTAGAACTGGTCTTAGGCGAGTAGAAGCGTTCACCCACAACACTTGCCACTCACCCTTTGTCTGATATACCGCAGCACTCTGCTTGGGCTATCGTATATGAATAAATTGTCAGATTAGGCTACCTAAACAGGAAGAGTGTGAGGGGGAAGAAGATACACTCAAACAGGAGGGGGAAAACTCAGACAGGAGGACGAGGAGGAGACAGATAGACGGGAGAGGGAGGCGAAGGGATGCAAGGGCTACGGGGCCCCCCAAGACAAAAACAGAAAGAAATACAAAAATATATTAACAAACACAAAAATACACATATCTAAAGAAAATGAGAAGAAGAAAGGACGAAGAAGTGTATAACAAGGGCGGGAAAAGGAGAGAACAATGGTGGACAAAAGACAGAGACAACTCTTTCTGTTCGTGTATATTACTTACATTTCTCACCTATTTTTGTCTTTAAATTAGAAAGGTTAGTAAGGGAGGGAAGGTCATTATCGTGGCTACATTATGTTGTCTTCATTACCGCTTGCTCTATAGCAGGTACAAGGGCATAGGAGGCTACCGTTGTTCCTGTTGCTCACCCGAGTCTATCACGACTTAGGTGAGTCACCTCTGTATGTCGTATACGTCTATGTGTTGCACACATCTGTACACGTTGCACACATCTGTACATGTTGCACACATCTGTACATGTTGCACACATCTGTACATGTTGCACACATCTCTTGAAAACATATGTCATTGTTGCTCACTTATGTTCCTGTATTACATTCATTCTTCATTTTCGATATTACATGGAACAGTTCATGTAACTCATAGAGGCAGACCATCAGCATTTCCTTTCAGGTCGAGCGAAACTTTCAGCTGAGATGACAACGTATACTGTGGAAATTAATAAAGCATCCAGATGAAGTTCTTTCTTTTTGGGGTCTAAAATTTGATCTTGAACAAAGTTCAAATGTCATGTAAAGGAAACAAATATTATTTAAATTTTAAATGTAGAACTCTGAAGGAAGGAAGACAGCAGCTGAAAGTTAATAAAATACAGGGAGATCTTACATTCCTAAACCCGCAGAATCCTTCCTGAGAAGGATGCTGTGAAGAGTTTTTCGGCATGTCAGTGTGTGCGGGATGCTGGTGATGCAAGAAGCAGAGAGATTTATCTCACTTACAAAACTCTTGTCTGAATCACGGCGAAGCAGTATTCTGAGTTGTTAACCCACATGTGCTTACCTATCCGACGCTGCAGGTAGTGAGATCTGACTCTTGGGCTCCAGCACCTAGCTCTTTGTACTTGGTACTTTTCAAACTTTATGAGTTATAGTTCTACTTCGTACTTGTAATTGAAGGGGAAGGTGGAGGTGGCATCTTCTACCGGTACATTTTACCTGCTTATCAATCAACTGATCTGTCGAGGCGTGTGTATTTATAAAATCAGTTCCTGTTTAGGGTTTTAAAAGCCCTCAGTATGATTACCAGTTTCGCACATCATACTAGTGTTATCATTGTTGTTAATATTGGTTAAATATCCTTCCAGATATTTAGTTCAAGTAGTTAGCTAAAACTCAACTGCTTTTCTAGCCATCTTTATCCTTCTCAAAGTTTATTATTCTGCATTTACTAGTATTAAACTCTAGCATCCACTTGTTGTCTCAATTATGTTTTTTTTTTAGGTCTTGAGGTAACCAGGATTACTCATAAGCTCTCATCCTTCTCATTTGCGTTCCATTATCTATTAACACTGTTATAAAAGGGGGAACCTGCCCCTTAAGGTAGTTCATTAACATTGATCAGAAACATTCAACCCTTGAGGGACTCCATTTGCTACTTCCTTCTACCCATGAATTTTCTCCCTAGCTACGATTCCCTGTTATGTGTCGCCCAGTTGTTTTGCAGTCAGGTTAAGGCAAACTTTTGATGGGTGTCCGTATGGAAAGCCACGCCCTTTGCTAGTAACAGCAAGATAAACCTATCAGGTCTCCTTTTCCCGACAATGGTATTCCATATCATGTAGTATCACCAGTTCGAATTGTAAGTAGTGTACATTAGCAAATAGTATCGAGGGTGGAGAGCTAAGTTTGAAGCAGACCGATTATTTATAGTTAAAGGATACAACTGATACAACGAGAGTATTGACGTATTTTTCGAGTTTACATTTTATAGAGAAGTTATATTGTAAGAAAGATCTGAATCTTAGGTGATGCTGAGATCATGCTCTCATGTTGTTTGTGATTATGCTGAGAACTCTCATGTTGTGTGTGATCAGTGATTAATTTAGGTTGTTGAAATACATGTACTTGAATACAGCGTGACAAAGAGATGTGATGACAATAGGAGTTAATCAGGAGGTGCTATGGTCTAATCGCATCTTCAGACCAGTCACAGAAGCTGTAGAAAGTGTGACACAATCAACGTGAATCAGCTGCGTGCCTCACCACCTCATCCATAACCTCCATCACCACCACCATATTTTAAAGGAATTAAATCTCACAACTCGAGACGTGGAAGAAACTGAGGGGGATATGATCACAACACACAAGGGGCTGAAGGAAATAAACAAGGTGGATAAGGACAGGCTGTTTAAATGGGAAGAAAGAAGGACAAGAGAATACAGGAAGAGCTATAAATGAAAAGGCCATACTCGTAGCCTGAACTTGTGGTCGACAGATGGAGTACACAGAAAGCAGAAGTCGTGGAAGCCACCTACAATTTTTAAGGCTGAATTCAAATGTCAGTTAAGTTAAAATTAAATACAATTTATTTATTTATTTATTTATTTATTTATTTATTTATTTATTTACTTATATAGAAGAAGGTACATTGGGGATTAACAGAGAACATAGAAATTGAGTTGATTTTACAAACTTGTAAAGCCACTAGCACGCATAACGTTTCGGGCAAAACAATAGATGCAACAAGAACAAAGAGATACACCTCACTTCCCTGTAGTGAATGTCAGGTAATCAATGTAATGTAAACACTACCACCGAAGCCATGACAGGAGTTGTGGGCGCCCACGTCAGCGGCCAGAGAGCGGTGGCGGCCCGTCCCATCGCTATCACCTGTCCATTAACCTACTACACCACACCTGCACCCACTGACGTGTCTTATCCGGCCCTCCTGACGGTCTTATCCGGCCCTCCTTACAGTGTCACGCTATCAGAACACACTGAGGACCCACCCTTTCTTTCCCTAAGCAATTTTTACTAATGCATTCACTCTTCGAACCCCCATCCCCCTTACCTGTGCTTCTCTTACCCCGAACACCGCTTATCCTGACCCCTCTTCCCCATCTCGGCTACTAACCAGAAATTTAGATTCGAAAGCTTCCACAAAGAGTGCTACCAATCTCCCCGTACTATAACGACAATGTTCACCTGGCCAGATAGGAAAATACAGGAGTGTGTCCTAGAAACCTGGTACAGTACATATGAAACCACGTTGAACAACGAGAGTATTGACGTATTTTTCGAGTTTACATTTTATAGAGAAGTTATATTGTAAGAAAGATCTGAATCTTAGGTGATGCTGAGATAAAGCTCTCATGTTGTTTGTGATTATGCTGGAACTCTCATGTTGTTTGTGATCAGTGATTAATTTAGGTTGTTGAAATACATGTACTTGAATACAGCGTGACAAAGAGATGTGATGACAATAGGAGTTAATCAGGAGGTGCTATGGTTGGTGGTTCTGTATCATCCTCATTGCGTTTATGTCGTCTCTGTAATACTCAGGTTAGAAATACCAAGGAACACAGTTGCAGTAAGAGAATTAGTGTAGAGAAGACTAATCCACTAACTTCAGAAAATGACATGGAACATTTTCTCTTGTTTGGTAAAGCACCGTTCACGTTTTGGAAATTTTTACCTGCAAGATGGTAAAGTGAGGCTGCCAGCTCAGTTGCTCATAAATAACTGCAAGGAGGAAAGGCTGTGAGGACACACTATTTGTGGCTGTCCCATTAATTTTTAAGCTGTTCCAAAACGACGTTCTTTTCAGGTTTGTGTTGAATCGTACAGAAAGTTTTGCTAATATTAAGAGAAAGTCTTTAGAACCATTGACGAGGTGGGAATAAATGTGCATTTAAGGTGTTGTTAAGGTTATCATAGATTTTTATCAGTAACATATATACAGTTGTATCTTTAGTAAAAAGTGCAGTTTTATGATATCGAGACCTTGTCAAAATCATTTATGTGCAATAAAAAGAGATGAAAGCTAACACCTCAGAGGTAATCAATCTGAGGTCGCGTTGCAGATATTAAAAATTATTCTGCCCTTTAATAGCACTCAAACCAATTTAGAACTATTTCTATTTGCTAACGTATTTAATTGGTTTAGTAGTGTTACATAGTTGACATTCAAAAACTTTGTTCGGGTCAAGAGAGTTATTGTGGCTTAACTTTAGTCAAAACCATTGTAGCAATAATTGCACAACATCGTATCTAGGGCTACATAGGTCTATTATTGTATTTTTTAACCGTATAGACAAGCTTTTGAACAGTAGTGTTTCAATACACTTGCATGATAGAGTGGTGGTCTCGTGCAGAGCTTTCGTGGGGTTCTTGACCACATTTGGTGGGTCCCGTCCACCGGTCTGGTGGGTCCCGTCCACCGGTCTGGTGGGTCCCGTCCATAGGTCTGGTTGGTCCCGTCCACAGGTTTGGTGAGCCTCGTCGACAGGTTGATGGGCTCCGTCGATATGTTAGTGGGTTACGTCGTAAATTAGAGCAGAGCGATTGTCAGGCAGGGATGTTTGCCAGTCGCCCTATACAGGGTTGCCAGGCTGTATCTATCGACAGACAGCAGCTTTTGTAGATAGAGCGGAAATTCTCAACCGGCAGATTTCGGTGATGGGCTTCAGGAGATACTGAATGGTAGATATAATCGTCAGACGGAATGGCTATGTGAAGCTAAATTTAGGAAGAGGAAGATGTAGTTTTTCGAAAACCATTGTAGACGGGATATAGAAATGGCAGTAGAACATTTGCGGTGGCCAAGGGCGTTGTTGAAGTAAGACATCGTTCACAGTCGCAATATAGTTCCAGCTTATGGTGGTGTCGATCATTTATCTCTGACTCCTCCGTAGAAGTCAGTCCTGTTTGTGGAGTGTAAGCCTCTCCTTGTCACCAGATTCTCTTTTGACTCTGGCTGTACAATCCCTACCCAGTAAGCCGCTTTGCAATGGTCCAACTCTTACTATCGGATTCTTGTCGCCTATTGCACAATTACGGGCATTTCGACTCAAGCCATTTGATTCACTTGGCATTCTATCTTTTTTAATTTCAACTTAGAAAATCTAATCCTATTTTATCCGTTTTTTTTTTAATTTGATCATGATTCGTTGCTTTACCGAAGAATATTGTGTATTCAGCACTAATGAATAACGTCGACTACCAGTAGTGTTGATTGTGGTTTGCAAAGTTTCTCTTGTGATCAATGGATAAGAGATGGACTATGTATTATCTATCATCTAAGGGTTAAAATATGTGGTATTAATCTTTTCACAGACACTTGTCCCCTTCAAGTTCGATGCTTCCTTCTAGGGAGTTAAGCAGTTATTTCTGAACCTTTCTCAAAAGTTAATGAATTATTGTATTCTTCGGCATCAATGACATCGTTGTTATGAAGCCAAAGAAGTTGTGAATGACTGAAAGAATATGTTAATCAACTGTTTGTATTTCCCTTTCATTCCTCTACTTCGTCTACACCCCTTTCACCTCTAATCCTCCCCCCCCCCATTTCTATTCCTCTATTCATACTTTTTTCCTTCTCCATTCTTGTTTTAACTAATTTATACACCTTCGTCACTCTTTTCCATCCCTCGTACATTCCTCCTCTTCCTCTTCCTCCATTCCTTTCACCCACTCCTCCATTCATCTCCCTTCTCTGTTCCTTTTCACTTCCTTCATTCCTCTCCCTACCTCTATCCCTCCCCTTCATTCATTCTCTCATCCAGTAATCCAGCCCTTCCCGTCACATCTGTACATCTTCCACTTCTCCCCGCCTCCATTTCTCTCCCTTCATTCTTTCATTCCTCCACTCATCTCTTCACTCGCTTGTTAAATACTCCACAACATAGTGGTCAAGTGTGTGGATGCCGGAAAGTTCAAGCATGGCGACGCTGGTAGCCTGAACCAGGAAGAAAATATTCTAGAGTTGTGGCAAGTTTTATGAGCCTGGAGTCGTGAGAAGTTTTGTGAGCGTGAATTTATAGCGTAATCTGGGTGTGACGGCCGCAGTATCTTGGCGAGGGTGACCTGACAGTGTGCCTGATAGTCTCTAGTATGATGGTGGTCTGTCTGACGCGACTCATTCTGCTACTTACTGTGGCCTGTGTAATGATTGTGACTAAATTGTTGTCTACGCTCTGTGACAAGATGGTTTGCTTTTTCAGTTGTGTAACAATGGCGATCTGGATCTGAAACATGCTGATGAATCAATTGTATTACAATCGTATATTGACTGCAAGCTAATATTGTTCTGAAATGTGACTGTGAACTAAGTTGGCCTTCAGTGTTCCCTGGTAAAGGCTTAACATATCAATAATCCATCAGACTATAACTTGGCTTTAAACCGACAGGTACTTGACTCTTGGCTTGAGTAAATTGGTTTACCTTTTCAGATTATAACCTACGTGTAAAAAGAGAATAATTAAATTTCTGGTTAACCAAATCTACCACTCCTTCAGTTCTCTTCGTTAGGAACTAATGATGAGATGATTGTTACAAAGTATTCTTAACTATAAAACTAACCTCACGGTGTGAAAAAGACGCCGGAATGTGACTTAACAATGACCTGAAACAGTGTAGGAGCAGGCCGTTCTCCCTATTTGCCACTCCGTAAAAGATCCAACCTTTCTGCATAATCAGGAACATACGAACCCAAGCAACCCACATAACCTATCGAGTCCGATGCATAGAAAACGTAAATATTTGTGAGGCGTTGCTATTATAAATACGATGCATTTGTAACGTCACTTACGATAATGAAAAAAACGCGACCTAATAGTTGATAGGACGAGATGGTGGGAGAACATTAAACGTCATAAGTGAGGCATTTGTGGGTGCATGGTTCGGGGCATGAGTCAAACCCCCAGTCTGCGGTATGACTCACACAGTTTGACTTACCCTAACTGACTTATCAGTTTGCTGGTCTGTTCAAGTATAGCAAGAGTGAGTCACTTACTCTCTTCTCCCTCTCTTCCCACTCCCTCCTTTATCCACCGTTCTACCTTCCTCCCCTCTTTCACGACCAATTCTGTTGTCCTATCGTAACTTGACTCTCCTTTATTTACTCCTTTTCCACTTGTTCCTGCGTCACTCTGGCTTTTCCTGCTCGTTTCCCTGGTTTTCCTATCTCTGCTATTTTACTGTACCTTTCGTTTTTCCCTTCATTTCTGGACATTCTTTTTCTCAATTATTTTTAGTCTTATTTGTGCATCAATAACTTTATTTTAAAGAAACATTAATCACTTTAGTTCAAATATTTTATTCTATATATTTTTCTTTAAATAAATTTATTTCACAGTTGACTGCCAAATGTAGGATCTTCCTTTTCTAAATGGGTGATCAAACTGGAGATTTCACTTTCTCAATGACATAATTAGTAGTCCTTGAGGTTACCTTGAGGTTACCTTAAGATGCTACCGGGGCTTAGCGTCCCCGCGGTCAAGTCGTCGACCAGGCCTCCTGGTAGTTGGACTGGTCAACCAGGCTGTTGGACGCGGCTGCTCGCAGCCTGACGTGGTTGATCAGGTAGTTGATTAGTGCTAGTTGTCTACAGTTCTGACTCTGCTACCTCCCTTCTGGAGTGAAGTTATATCTTCTGATTTAAGCGCCTCTGGTATCTTGTAATATATAAGATTTTTTAAGACCAATGCTAGAATATGCACACGGCTTTGACTCCGCGCTCTGTGAATCATAAAACTAAAATGGAGAATGTATTTAGCTTTCCAACAAATTTGTGTCAAAGGAAAAAGGATTAAAATATGACGGAACTGGACCTAATAATCCAGTAGGACAGAGGAAACCTAGGGAATATGATCACTATATACAAGATACTGAAAAGACGACAAAGTGGGTAAAAACAGTCTCTTTAAATTGCAAGAAAGTAGCACGAGCGGGCATAAACTGAAGCTGGATACGCAATGAGTCGAATAAATTTAAGGAAATACTCGTATGGCGTTCAACAAAAGGAATGTGCTGAAAGAAGTAGTTGTGGAAGCCACTTCCATCCTCAACTTTAAGGTCAGATTCGACAAAGAATTCGAACATCAGAACTGTTAAACAATAAATGCAACGGGTACCACAAAGCTAGACCTGACTTCCCGAAGTCAATGTTAGGGAAGTATTGATAGGTAAGCAATCTTACATCTGCTGCCTCTGCTCACCCAGCATTAAATTGGTACAAGGTTGTTTGTCAGCTGCTGTAGTTTGCCCCCTCGAAGCATCCCGTCCTCCTAAGGTTTCCCAACGCCAAGTAAACGATAAATTTAAAAGTGTCCTCTCCTAACCTACCAGAGGACCCAAAACAGAAAATGGGACAGTACGCCATTTTCTCCAGCCGCTTCCATTTTCTAGTACGACAATTTTTGGCTTTATGTAACGCATACGAGCGAACTGCGACGTTCTTTGTAGGAGGACAGGTTGCCTTTAGAATGGCTAACACCGCTCATATTCGCAAAAAACTCGAACTTTCCATAAATAAAACATGGTGGAAAAGACTCACCATGAAGTCCGCTCTCTCGATTACCACTGAGAACAATATTCAGCAACATGATCACCATTCTCAACATGACAGCCTCCTCGACCCCTCCTGGCACCGTGTTCCATGGTCAAACCTCACCACTCAGCATCAGTAACTGCAGAATCAGCCCTCAGCATCAACAGCTGCATCAGCCTTCAGCATCAACAGCTGCATCAGCCCTCAGCATCAATAGCTGCATCAGCCCTCAGCATCAACAGCTACATCAGCCCTCAGCATCAACAGCTGCATCAGTCCTCAGCATCAACAGCTGCATCAGCCCTCAGCATCAACAGTTGCATCAGCCCTCAGCATCAACAGTTGCATCAGCCCTCAGCATCAACAGCTGCAGCATCACCTACAGCTCCCACAGTTTATGTAAAGTAAGACAGCGGAGGTCGCAGTAAATTTTCCATGATCACCTCTGCATCAAAACCAATTGGAAGTGTTATATGCTGCTCGTTGGCTGGGGAGGTGCAGCACGTTGGCTGGGGAGGTGCAGCACGTTGGCTGGGGAGGTGCAGCACGTTGGCTGGGGAGGTGCAGCACGTTGGCTGGGGAGGTGCAGCACGTTGGCTGGGGAGGTGCAGCACGTTGGCTGGGGAGGTGCATCACGTTAGATTGGGAAGTCTAACATATTAGATGGGGAGGGGCAGAGGCTCGCAGAACTTTCAGATGGCTCTTCTCAACAAGAAACATACTGGGACAGCGCAACAGTTAGCAGAGAATACTGCACAATAAATAAAATAGCGGCTTCTTTGTTCGTTCTGGATTCTTAATATTTACAAATAAAGATTTGTTTTCTTGTTTTATTATTCTCTAACATTAGTGAGCTCGTATACATTGCAGAACAAGAACAAAGTGTTTAAATATCTAGTGTTTACGTAGAGTGATCTTGACATGACGTCTCTCACGTGGCAAGATCACTCTTATCTCTCGCTATATTATATTATATTATATTATATTATATTATATTATATTATATTACATTATATTATATTATATATATTTTATATATTTTATAATGGATTTGCGAGCACCGGAACAACCGTTAAATTTAATTATATTTATTCTCGATCATGTTCAAATTTACATGTAATTAGCCAGGATGTTTGTCAATGAGTTCTTTTTTAGGTCCTCGAGGTAATTAAATTGGTTAATAATATATGATTTTCGCTATGATTTTTTTTTCTTTCGAGAGGTGCAATGGAGGTCTGGGTAACTAAGGAAATATCAGCGCTCATGCCACGCTGGGGAGGGGTAGAGTGAGGGGCAGAGAAGGTAGAAAGAGGGGGGATGGAAGGGTGGATGGGACGGGGTAAAGTGGGGAGGGAAGGAAGTTGTGAAGGAAGGGGTAAAATGGAAGGAAACAAAAGTGGGAAGGGAAGGTGTGGAGAATTGGGGGAAGGATAGAGGATAGGGGGGAAACTTAGTAAATATAGGGATAGAGCTAATATGGACTAGTTAAGTGAAAAACAGTGATAAATGACAATGATGGATGAGAAAAGATTTACATCATCGGAGGGAGAGAGAAAGGTTTCGGTGATAAGGAGAAAAAGGGTAAAGTGTAAACGCTTGTCGTACGCATGTAAGTACAGGTTATTTATTTGCTAACGTCATGACTCCACGTGGTCAAATTACTGCAGGAAAATATCTTCATGGTTTAAGATAATCTTCGAGTGGATGTAAACACAGGCATTGTGCCCCCTTACGCACGCCCATCTACAGTATACCCGAAAAATAGCTATCAGAGTAGGACTGATAGTTCTGAAACCGATCTGCGAGGAACATAAGGAAGACTTTTTAGACCCGGTGAAGAGTTGGGTGTGGCTCAGGAAATTATCTTTTGTAGCTGAAGGCGACAAAACCAGACTATTTTATTCGTTTTGACTTAGTACCGTCCATGGGTTTACAATGAATAGGGGATTTGTGGATTTTCTCATCTTCCAGGTTGGTTTTCCATATAGGGGCATGCAATCAGCTAACAAGCACAAGTTAACTTTTGGATTAATTATAACAAACTATTCAATAATACAAGACTAGATAAAGTAATTGCAAAGCTATAGGCACCTCATACCTGCAGGTCTGAAGAATGTATTGACTGGACATTCACTTATGTGATGCTGGGGAGAGTGACCCAGTTCCTGCACCCAGAATTTGCATATCAAGAGCCCAGAACTTGACACTTGCGGACACTTCAACAGAAACGGTACACCAAAGAGCATTTTCTGATATTTTCCCCAAAAAGTCTGTGTGTGTAGTACTGAGATTTGGTTCCTCACCGCCACAACGCACTGGTTTTTTTTTTCACTGTTGTTATTGTGACCTTAGAAAATGGTATGCGAAATAAAGAAATTTGTCCTGAGTGTTTATAATAGTGAATTTATTGAAGCTTTTCATGGGATGAATAAATAAATAAATAAATAAATAAATAAATATTAGACTCCTAGTGGATTTAACTCAATCCAGGTTGCATTGCTTTTTTTGACCGTGTATGGTGTAATGGTCTAGGGTGCTATATATATATATATATATATATATATATATATATATATATATATATATATATATATATATATATATATATATATATATATATATATATATATATATATATATATATATATATATATATATATATATATATATATATATATATATATACATATACTGTATATATGAGTACATTTTTTCTGAGAAAGAGAAAGTGGGGGGTGAGTGAGCAAGGCAGATCGAAGACAATGAAGGATATTCTCCCATACAAGTGCCAGAAATGCACTCTGAACATCCAGCTGTTCCGGAACGAGTTCCATATTTATTCTCTTATTTATTACAATAAGAATCGTGCTATAAAACACCTGGAATAACAAACTCAGTGAAGGTTCATGTGGCAAGACTAACTTTTGCGAGAATGCAATTTGATTTCGGGTCTTTTTATATAAAAGTAAAAAAAAATTTACTGACAGTAACATTCTTCTCGAGAATTTTGTCGACGAAAATGGCCTTCTGAGGAGCATTTTACTCTAATCTGGGGCTTACAGAGGAGAAGATGGGTGTGAGGAGACGTGGTGGGAGAAGAGAGGTAGCGGGAGAAGCTGCCAAGTTAGTGGGAAGGGAAAATTGGAAAGGTTAGAAAAGTCCTTAATTTACTCAGTCTTGTAAGAAAAGAATGAGACAATTATATACTTTAAAATTAACAAATGACTTAACAATCATGATTTTTGATGGTTGGTTTAACAGTCATGATTGTCAAATCATTTGCTAATCTTAAAGTAAATAATTGTCTCAAATTCTTTTCCTTACAAGTCTGAAGATTCAAAATTCTAGGCAAAACAATACGATTCAATTTATATGGATACAATTAAAACAAACTTGAATTGCCTAATAATCATATTAAACAGCTTAGGACTGACAATTCTGTGTGGTACCACGAAATTAAAAACAAATTATATAAATGTTCTCTTAAAATGTTGGCCTTTCATTTTTCCGTCTTAAGCTTTCAGTAAACATACAGCCTTGTTTGGGTCTAATAGTATGTTTTGTTCGAATTACTTTTGGCGCCAGAGAAATTGTTTGTCAACCAATCAAATACCTACCCTTCTTTCCTACCCCGCCTTCTTCCTGTATCACTCTGCCGGTCGGCCGAGCGGGCAGCACGCTGGACTTGTGATCCTGTGGTCCTGGGTTCGATCCCAGGCGCCGGCGAGAAACAATGGGCAGAGTTTCTTTCACCCTATGCCCCTGTTACCTAGCAGTAAAATAGGTACCTGGGTGTTAGTCAGCTGTCACGGGCTGCTTCCTGGGGGTGGAGGCCTGGTCGAGGACCGGGCCGCGGGGACACTAAAAAGCCCCGAAATCATCTCAAGATAACCTGCCCAATCCCCTTTTCCCTCTACTCCCCCTTTTCTTAATCCCTTACCTTCCATTGCTTGTTTCTCCTGTTTCCCCTTTCTTAACCCTCCCACAACTCTTGCTCCCACCTCCACACCATTCCCCCCCCCTATCTTTTGTTACTACTCCCCTTATCTTCTTTTTTTCCTCTCCCTATTAGTGGACTCTCTCTTTCCCTTACTTGCCTCTCTCTCACGCTTACACCGCTCCTCCCCTCTTCCCCAGCTTCCGAATAGTTAATGTCCTGTTGGCTAGCAATAACATAAGGTCATTCGCCTTGTCAACATGTTTGTAAGGAATGACCGCTTGGCAAGCGTGGTCCAGGAGTGTAAACTGGATCTGTAATGGGAGTAGGGAAATGACAGGAATGAAGGGTCGAGGTTTTGGGTAAATTACTCTATATATTTGTTATAATTCGTAAATATTAATGCAAGACATTTTTATGCCAGACATGTTGTTTCTGCTGAACTGCAATATTGTCGTATAACAGCACTTTTATGAATAGATTCTTCGTGGAATCATTACTTTTGTTATATTTCAACAATAAAATAATTGAGGTAACTTTAAATTTATGTAATAAGTATGGAGTGTGAGTTTGCAATGTCTTCCCGGTCCGGTGAATTGTCTCCGTTTACACTGCACTGCTCTGATCTGATCGATAAGGCACACTTAAAAATCTTCCTATATATTCAGATCTCCAACCGAGTTTTGTTGCTTCTGTGGAGTATGTTGTAAATATTCTGCTCCCTCCAAGCATTACAGAAAGTTTAAGCATTCAGGGATAAATCCCAATGGCCAGTTTAATCCTATAGTTTTAGACTTTTGTTAAAACTGGCGTAGAACTGGAAGCTAGAGGTAGACACAAAATAATTATTTGGTCACTGAGAACTCGTTTATTGCCAACCAATCAACGATGATTTATCAGTGCTCTGGCTCTCGATCTGATAATCATCGCTGCCATTTTTACGGACGATGCAGTGCAGAGGATACAGGCGAGCGTGTTTGTTTGTAATCAACCAGTTCTCATGGATGTGAGTTTTGCTGCATGAATGTGCTGTACTGATTGGTTGAATTCGGGTTGATTGCTCACTCTGATTTGTGGGTTTGTGCCTTGGAACAAATTGACCTAGTGAAGTTTTTACAAGGTGTACAAAAATTTCACCCCAATTTAACAGGATAATAGAGAAGGTGTAAACTTTCAGCAGCACTGCAATTAACGGCCTGATCAACGAACTGTGAAGGGTGTTTATGTAGACCAGAGCGTCACCGAAGACAGTATTGTAGGACAAATATTTTGATACCAGGGAAAAGGAACGGGGTGGGAACCGGTTGGAAGGACTAGGGAAGATGAGGGAAGGAAGGTTTGGGTTTGAGATGGAAAGGAGGGAAAATGGTGTTAGAGAAGAACTGGCTTGGTAACAAGGGACATGGGGGGGGGGAAGGGTGTTAGAGAGGAACTTGTTGGTATCGATGGGTAGGGAGCTGGACACCGTGTTTACATCTTCTGTTGCAACTTAGTCATAATATTTAATTTCATTGCTCATAATAGTTCTGTAATTTGTCTTATTTGTGTGTTGTTCCTTTTGGTTTACCATCGTTACTTTTCAATATATTTACCATTTTCTCCATTATGTTTCTCGAGTTATATGTCAATTACTTTTCTTATTTGTTATCTTTTTTATATTTGGTTCTTGTATTTCTTGTATATTACTCCACAAGCCTATTGTCTTTTATGTTTGTACAGTTATGTGTGTATTCCACATTGTACCTATTTTCTCCTTTCCTTCCCCCTTGCTTACTCTTATCTCCCTCCGTCATGAACCTATCTTCTTCTTTCCTTCCATTTGATTACTTTTTCTCCCTCCACATCTACGTATCTTTTTCTTTCCTTCCCCTCGCTTATCTCCCTCGCCATTTACATATCTTCTTCCAGCTGAATCATGGCGGCACATAACAAAGGGTCCTTTAATTAACCAATTAGTAAACAGTATATGATGCCCATCTTCCTCCTCCCACCCTAATAGCTTTACTGCTCTTTCGCCGTGCCTAATTGTTCTTCCTGAGGCTTATACACACGCACACACGCACGCATACAAGCGCGCATTCACTAAGAACTGTGCATTCATTTGCGAGCACAATGTGTGTGTGCATATATATTATTGCATATTGCAAGCAGGTTTGTGTGCGCGTGAGGGCATGTGTTAGCTCGAAGGTTTGCGGTTGCGTGAGAGCATGTGTGCACGTGAGGGCACGTGTGGCCGCGAGAGCATGTGTGCAACATTTAAAGAAAAGAAACTAAGTTACGGTAAGATAAAATAACTTAAAACACCAGAGTACAGCTGAACGACCTGACCTCCAGTGAGGGGAAGTCTGATGGAGGCTGAATCTATAGGGAAGATATGTGGGTAGAGGCTCAGCAGGATGACACCGATGGTAGGGGAGAGGAGGCTCAGAGGTGAGGCTCTGAAGGAAGGCTTAAGGGGGGAGAGGCTCAGCACGGTGACTGAGGGGGAAGGCTCTGCTCTGTGGAGAGCTTGTGAAGGGAGGTTCTGGGACGAGGCTCTGCGTGGTGGCTCAGTGAAGAGGCTCTGGGGGTAGCCTATGTAGGGAGGCTCTGGAGGTAGCCTAAGTAGGGAGGCTCTGGGGGTAGCCTAAGTAGGGAGGCTCTGGAGGTAGCCTAAGTAGGGAGGCGTTTGGGAAAGGCTCAGGAAGGAGGTTCATACGAGGCTCAGAGGAGCGTGGCTTAGGAAGGAGAGGGGCATTAAAGACTCCTGGAGGATGATCGTGTTGTTCTACGAGAGGAGGCTCTTGGACAGGTGAGAAGGCAAACCTCGTGAGGAGGAGGAAGGTCAATATATGAAAACAATAAATCAAGATAAACAGAGAAGAAATAGACAGAGGAAAGTGTAAAATAAACGACTGCACGGAAATGTGAATGAAAATAGAAAGAAATTTGAAAAATGAAGAATCAAGTACAGTTTGAATATCCAGGAAGGAGGCAGCACCTGTACTCAAGACAGAAGAGGAGGAAGAGAGATGAGAGCAAGGACAGGTGAGGAGAACAGAAGTGTGCGACGACAGAGAAGAGTGTGAGGACAAAGATGAGTACGAAAACAGACTAACTTGATATGAAGAATGAAAAGATGAAAGAATGATGTAAACGTTCAGGACGAAAAAAACAAAGACATAAATAGGAGAAGAGGTAACGTAGTGAGAGGGGGGAAACTAAGAGCCCAAGATAATTGGAATGACGAGCCTGATGAGGCGAGGACAGCGAATTAAGTTAAATTCGTTGTATATAACTTATCTTGCATATTCCGATACATATTCACTGGTCGTCAAAACGTACATTAATAAATGTGGCTTCTTTCTCCTCCATCCTACACCAGGGTGCTCCTCCCTTCTTACACCAGGGTGCTCCTCCCTTCTTACACCAGGATGCTCCTCCCTTCCTACGCCAGGGTGCTCCTCCCTTCCTACGCCAGGGTGCTCCTCCCTTCCTCCCTACACCAGGATGAACATCCCTCCTCTGCAAGAGGATGAACATCCCTACCTTACACCAGAGAGAGCATTCCTACCTTACACCAGGGTGCGCATCGCAACACAAACCACTACAAAACCAGGAGCCATTTCCGGGCAGGGGAGAGTGCAGGAGCCGTGACGGGCGTATGAAATGAGAAAGGTTCACTTCAAGAGCTACCTATCATTACCTTCTCGGGCAATGGACCATTTTTTACCTGCGGCGTTTGAAGGGGAAGGTCGGTGATATGGCTGCCTGTGTGGGAGCGATTACCCAGCAACTGTTGGGTAAAAAAGCGAGATCCACAGATCGGTGTGTCTTGGTGTCCGCCTCAAGTCGCGGTCACACCACACCTTCCAATTACGACGAAGGTTTTTGCGAGCGAGTTGCCTCACCTTTAACCTTGGGGTCTTCCAGCTCCACTAACAAGACCTTGCTCATAAGAATGCTGGGGCATCACTAGACTTCGTAGTTCAGCTTTTACTAGTTACATAAGACCCTAATCAAAAGCTACAGGACTTTATATTTATCAATTTTCGTTTCATGGGCTAGCAGTTCGCTCCTATGTTAGATTCGGCCGTTGATATAATAAGTAGAAAGTCTGGTAACGCGTTTTAGTCTTTTGGTTCCTAACATAGACTTTAGCTAGCGTTATGGACCATGAATAATCCTTAAAGGAGATCAGACATGAACAGTTTATGGGTACTCGACCTTTTATGTGATTACAAAGCATTCATTTTGGACCACTTCCTTAGCCTTGAGGCGTCGTAAGAGACCAAGTCCTACAAGGGAGCAGGAAGTCAAGCAGGTTTCCGCCAGGTTTGACTTCATTCCTGCGGCTCCTTCAAACACACAAGGGAAGAAATTATTAATTACAGTCACCTGATAATTGAAAAATCAAACGCTGGCGATGTTCCGTCACGGCTTATTCTGTCTACTTCTGTCTTAGTCCTTGTCCCTCTCGTTGTCGCTGGCACCATCATTAAATCACTGTTACTCTCTCTGTCTTAAAGATGTGTGATAGTTTGAGATCAGTTGAGCCAAGATAAAACAGTGAGATCTTTGAGCTAAGATCGAATACAGGCTTAAAATTTCCTATGGAATGATGGAGGAATGTGATGTGTAATGTTACGTTCTGTGTACACGAGCACATATAATCACCTAATTGTACTTAGGAGGGCTAAACTGCGGGTCTTTGTTCCCGCCTCTCAACCGTCAATCAACTGATGTACAGATTCTTGACCCCATTGGCCTTTATCATATCCACATTTGAAACTGTGTATGGAGTCTGCCTCCACCTCACTTCTTAGTTCATTCCATTTATTAACTACTCTGACACTGAAAAAGTTCTCTCTAACGTCTCATTTGGGTTCCCAGTTTCCACCTGTGTCCTTATGTGCGTGTACCACCTGTGTTAAACAATGTCTTTATCTACCTTATCAATTCTCCTGAGAATGTTGTACATGGTGATCATGTTTCCCCCTAACTCTTCTGTCTTCCAGCGACGTTAAGTTTAGTTCCCGTATTCATTCCTCTTAGCTCATACCTCTCAGCTTGGGTACGTGTGTATGTGTGTATTCCCATAGATGTGCTCCCAAGCACCGCTTTTTCAGCCCCTATTTAGTTACCGCAATGACTTACGTTCCTCAAGACTGTCATATTTCCTTTTTGAAGTTGTTTACAGAGCTTCCCTCAACCATATCTTGTTGCAGCTCATTGCTCTTGCATGTAACTCTTACACTAAAAAGTGTTTTCTTACATCCCTCTGGCTCATCTGCATCTCCAGCTTCCACTCGTGTCTCTTGAACCTTTCGTTTATCATGTTGAGCATTGCCTCTGTCAACTCTTTCGATTAAATAAATATTTGAACGTTATCATATCTCTCCAGTTTTTTTCCCTAAAGTAGTGTGTTGGGTACACGCATCGGTTCCTGCGGAAAATGATGGGAAGGGATATGGTTATCGAGGATTCTGTCTGCATGATTACAGAGCTGAGGTAATGAGGCGTTGTGAGGGAGCGAGACTGCACTCCCTATTCGTCCGGTTGTCCATGTGGCTTTTAGTAGTCAGAAAACTTAAAACATGTGCATGGATGTGTGTGTGTGTGCGTGTGTGTGCTCTCGCTCGTTTATAATTGTTATTTCACAATATTATGTTAAGGGGTGAATGACTCAAGTTTTGGCACATGGACGGTCACAGCAGCAGCTGCGAGATATATACATAAATATATTTCGGTCGGGGAGAGCACCTCTGCCCTAGGGATGTGTCTGGCGCATATGGATTGCGTGTCGGGGGCGTTAAGTAGGCGCGCAGTGTGTTTAAGGACTTGCCAATGCGTAGCGAGGCGAAGATGGGTATGTAGCCAGTGGCCACTGTCGCATGGCAAAAAAAAGGTCATTACCTCCCAACGGCACGAATATCAGTTGACTAAGAGCAGTCGAGACAAATTAATTGAGATATCTTCATGTACAAGAAGTCTCATGTAAAGCTTTTGTACATGGATTTTTTGTAATCAGATCACTAATAGGAATAAGAAGTGTTCGAACATCCCCACAAACGTCCCCAGTCTTATGAGCTTCGCCTTGACGTGGCACGAAGAGAAGCTGCAAGCTGTTTATTACGGTTCGGAATGAGGTTAAGTTCAATGCCTACCAAGCTCTGGAAGGTTATTAAGATCATCACAATACCCAGCAAGTGCAGACGATGAGTTACAATAACGTGGCTGAAGTATGTTGACCAGACCACACACTAGAAGGTGAAGGGACGACGACGTTTCGGTCCGCCTTGGACCATTCTAAAGTCGATTGTGTACCCAGTACACCAGCAAGTACTTCAGTTCTGAAGAGAGTTGAGGATTAACTCTACTCTCTACTGTGTATACACCGAGAAGTGGAAAGCACCTCTCGATAAATATATTCCAGTGTCCATTACGGCTGCACGCCACCCACGTATTTGTCTTGCATCTGGAATTTCAGCTTTTAATGTGTTTTAGCCCCTGGGGCTGGTAATACACTTGTGTGTAGTGGACAGAAGTAAAACTGGAATTTCTTTGGGGCCAAGTTGAATTTATTGGCAGTTGAAGCAGGTATTGAAGGGTGAGTATTCCAGTCGGTTCATTCATGCATTCATGTGACATATATCATTCATACCTTAGTTATGTTCGAGGCTGGTTGTGGTTTTTGAACAGTGACTGACATGTATGTATTCTGCAAGATGTGATATAATATAAAAAAAATCATGAATACAAAGCAAAAATTAGGTGTTGTAGAACAAATACTTAACAAATGTTCAAGAAGAATCTGCAAAGCGTTTTCTGAACGCCTTTTAATTTCTTCTCCGAGGCTATGGATTTCTGCAATTGCAGAAATTTATATATATATATATATATATATATATATAATATATATATATATATATATATATATATATTTATACCCATTGTTTCGTGTTCTGTGTTTGTTCTCACCTCACCCAAACCATTGTAACATGTCACCTCACCCAAATGCAGGTGTATATATATATATATATATATATATATATATATATATATATATATATATATATATATATATATATATATATATATATACATACATACATATTAGTGCGTGTGGAGTTTCCTAGTTAAATAAACCAAAGTCTTCATGACCCAAATTATTATCAGAAAGTTGTAAGCAGTCAACAATGAGAAACGGGTAAAAAAATAAATAATTTCACTCTTAGGAAAAGTCCTTGACCAAGCAGAGAATTAATGACCTCACTTCGTGACACTCTGAGCTCAGCGGCAGCCTCAAGTTTGCACACAATCAGTGAAGCGGTCGTGTTGGCTGGAAGATGAGACGTGGTTGGTGGAGAGGGCCGCCAGAGGAGGTTATCTTGAATTACGGAGAGGGACGGAGACAAACATAAGCCAGACTGCTGGGCTTATATTAACGTGAAGAATGTTAGCGATGCCGCCACTCCAGCAGGACCTGGTGAATCTCCACACGGTCGAGCAAACATTCCGGCCAGATCAAACTCGGCCCCACTCACTGACCTTGTCTAGGCAAACACCACAAACATTCCAAACCGAATTAGAACATAATTGAAAAACACGCAAAGCCACCGCGCCGTGCCACGCTTTTAATATAATGTGGTGATAGTATTCTGTGCCTTATTGCGGCTGTGTATGTTGGGATATTGTGTGTTGACGCTGATACTAGGGCTTAATGTGATGATTTAAAGGTGTAACTTAGTATGATGACCTGGTTCTGTAGTCTAGTGAGGTGTAGATTATATGTTAACGTTGTGGAGCGTTTATGTATAATGGTGTGGCTTAGTGTAAAGTGGTATAGTTAATTATAATGTGTTATAGCATTGTGTGATGTGTTCTGGTGTATGGTAAGATTAGTATGTTTCCTGGGGTATAGCTGAGTCACTGTGATGTGTTGTTGGGTATAATAGAGTTAGTGTCGATGTGTTCAATCGTTGTATATTGCTGTCTATTTCCTGGCATTAATAGTGAAGTCTTCCCTATTGAACAATTTTCTTTTGTTAGGATGCAAAGATAATCGCTGTATAAAGTTCCTTTTTGATCAGAGTAGATATTTAATGTCAGATAAATTATTTTCAATAAATAATAAAAATTAAAAAGAACATTGTTCATAATTTTTTAGATTTTTGTAGATGTGTTTTGTACTTATTTGTCTTCTTAGGAACACTCAGACCTCCCGTGGAACAACTGTGGGGGAGAGAAAGGAAATCTTGTGCTCTAGAGGTCCTGAGGGCAGTTGGGTGTTGCCAGTGAAGCCCTATGCTGACCACAACATAAAATAAAAGTAACTGCAGAAGGCTTATTGGCCCATGCGAGACAGCTCCTATTTATAACCACCCATTCTCATTCATATATATGTCTAACCTAGGATATTTTTTATTGTTGCCGCCAGAGGCGGCTAGTCTATTGTGCACCCCATACCCATCCTGTGAGCGGTAGCGCAAAAAAGATTACAGAGGGCACAAAAGGTCTTTATCAGACCTCAACGGTGATAATTACATCAACAACTACATATATCCTCCACACCTTATAATTACTATGTCAGCTAGTTACAAAGAATGTTCTATTTCAAGAGCTATATATTTACATTAAGTCATTATACATTAGTATGGTTAGACATCCTCGGGACCAGAGGATAAGAGACGAAGAGTGAAGTCAATGGAAGTTCTCCAAGAGTGTGCATTTTGAATCTGCTATACCACAGAACTTTGATCGCCAGTTTGACTCGTTACTTTAGCGTGATAAGAAGAGATTGAGTTAAATATATTCAGTTCGCAATGTGATCGCACGTATTGCTATGCTGGGTATAGATTTTTGGAGTTACTGAATTGTATTCATATGGTATCATTGACACCGTTGTTGCAGCGATATATTTTATTCAGCCAAATCCATGAATAACGTTGTAACGGGGAAATTAACACATTAAGGATCTTGTTAGGTACATGCTAGTGTATAATGTATTCGTTTATTATGCTCTGGCAGACCAAATGGCTATTTAAGAGCATATTTGTATGCCTCTGCTGGCAAACCATCGTAGCAGGTGTCCGAGAGTCACTAAAGTTTGTATGCATCACACAACTGGGGTCATGAAGGCATAACATCCTAATGCTTTAAATGAGACTATTTTAATTCTGGTCATTAACACAATAAAGAGGTCGAAAGAAATGTCGACCTCCACATCGTTAATTATATTTCCTTTGCAAATCAACTGTTATGGCAATGGATCTTAATATAGATCCACAGTTTATCTACAACCACCTTCGTGGTGGTTGGCATAATGAGCTCCGGCGACCATGAGAGCAAGCAGGTTGGCTTATAAATTCCCTATTCGAGCCAAATTCCTTATTCGGGTGAAATCCAGCCTATCGTTTTATGCCGAGTCAATCCCCTCTCATGTTATTCACTGTGGTAACAACTTTTTGTAAAGATAACCCAAATGTTAGACAGGTTTATAAGGCAGTAATGGTCTTGTTGGGATGCCAGAAAAAAAATATTTTCAGCTCCTGAACCTCTGTAACCTTTTCCACCACCGCCCACGGGATGGTTATGGGGCCTATAATAAATGATTGAACAATTTATTGTTAAATTACCTGTGGCTGGAACCCTATGAGTGGCTCATTGGTATGATGTGAATGTGATGAAACTTGATGATTCAGTGTGAAGAAGTTAAGGAAGGGATATACACACTCAGAGGTTAACCACACTGTTCGGTGCGCATACACTGAGAATTTGCTTTAGCTCTGAACTATGTCCAAGACTAATGGATACTTTCTGGTTGGTCAGTAACACTTGTGGTGGCCTTAATAACCCTGCACAAGTTGGCATGCATTAAGCCCAATACCAAACCAGGTTAAGGTGTGTTGTAGTGAAGGGGTTCCCAGCGTATCTCAGCCCAGCGCCTACTATCAAAACTCTGTCTTGAGAGTGGTGGCAGAGTTCTTACTTTTGGATTCTACCTTCTTGAACGATTATGTTCTCGTGACCTCATTCAAGGCAGGTGAAATGTTTTATCTACAATATCTAGCTCCTAAATATATTGTGTGCGTGAAGAGTCGGTCAAGTACATACATATCTAGGACAAACTCAGAGCACTAGAATATGATCACTGGGAGGTAAATATAAGGTGTCAAGTGTAAACATGGACAACACTGTTACTACCATAATGTGCTTCATAAGTTAACAGTTCATTAGAATTAGAGTCAAGGTATGAGGAAGCCAATAACAAGTGCCTAAGCACAAATAGACCGCGTTCAGTATCACAGCTACACGACTTTCCAGCATTTAACAAGCGACTTGTCCAGTTGTTGCCTAAGGGTTTGTTGGAGATAATTCAGCAGACGTAGAAACAATAAAAAGCATACAAAAAATACCACTTAAAGCATCAATCTAGTTGAAATGTGATTTAGTACTAAGTAGACGTACATAGCTTATACCGCCAACTGTAACACATGATGATTTTGCAATCTGTGTAGGGAAACCTCATTTAAATCGAGACACACAGAATTTCTTTCTTAGTTTGAACGTGTTAGTATTTTAACTTATAATTTACGTTTTCAAAATGTATAGCATTAAAAAAGTTCCTTTGTTTAGGAATCGTGAAACTGAAAGTGCACGCATCATTATAAGGAATATTTCTTGGTATTCACGATAGCCTTCATGAATGCCATTGACATACTCAATATTTTTTCGTTCCTCCTCTGTTCTCTTTCATTTTCTCTCACGTCAGGGCTTTCATTATAAATCTTGACTTAAGTATTCACTTTAAAAACTTTCTCGTTTTCAAGTACGTTTATACACTTGAGAGGCAGCAGCCAAGGATTTCGCTGTGTTCCGAATTGTCTTCAATTCAGGATATTTTTTTTATTTCAAGTGCTTCTTTAATATAGCAGTAATTGACAACAATCCTTCTCCAGTGTCCGAGGCTCTCCTGCAGTTGTGTAAGCTTTCCCCCCAGTGGTGGAGGATTTTCTCCGGTGATGTAAACTTCCCCCTAGTGGAGGCGGCTTTCCTTCAGAGGTGCAGGTTTTATACAGTGATGTAGTCTTCCTCCTAATCTACTTCCTCCACCGGTATAGGCTTCCCTCCAGTGGTGTGGGCTTCCCTACAGAGGTATTGGCTTCCCTCTAGTAGTTATATTTCCTCCAGTGGTGTAAGTTCACCCATCATTCTACTTGCTCAGATTTGATCCTTGATAGTGCTTATCTCGTATAATACCCCGCCCTCTCTACACACATACAACNTCGAGGATGGGTTGGGTTTTTTTTGTGGGGGGGGGGGGGCAGGCCTTGGTATATGGGGAGCATGGGCGCGGTCTACTTTCTGCCTTCACTACCACAACCACACGCCCTCCTCTACTACAACCACACGCCCTCCACTACCACAATCACAAGCCCTCCTCTACCACATCATCCCAGGATATGGGAATTAGGGCTCCTGAGGCGAACTTAGCATGAGTTGATGAACCTCCTCGTTGTTTCCCTCGCTTGTTTCATCAATAATTACGAAGCATCGGTACTGGCGAAGACAGTCGAGAGTGTTGCCATTGGTTTACAGCTATTCGTTTTCTCTCCCATTCTCGTGTATTTGTGGGAGAGTGTGAAACAGTTCAGTACATGTTTTACCAAAATGTTGAACCGACTCTCTTCATCTTCCCAAAGGTGTGGGCTTGTATTAGGACATCATCTGCATGTCCCACTTGTTGTGTTTCTTCCGGAAATTCGATATTGGGAATCTCGACCTTCCTCCCTCCCTCCACGGAAGTGAGGAAGTTGGGGTAGAAGGAAGGAAACAGGCTCAAGTTAAACAGGAAGCAGTGAAAGAAGAGGGAAAGAGGGAGGGGTTAAAATGTGAAGAATGGAAGAAAGGTAAGAGTACAGGGAGGTAAGGAGAGAGGGAGTAATGAAAGGAGGAAAGAGGAAGGAAAGGGAAGGTTAGGGGTAGATTTGAGTGGGAGGGGACAGAGGGAAGGGATGAATGGACATCACACAAAAAAAATACAGCAGAATATGTTTGGAACAGAAACAGAGGAAGCGAGACACATGTACAAATTTAATTTCCGAAAAAGTGTTCACACAAGTTACGATGGACCAAAAAAAACGTTAACATTGAAATAGGCAAAAATACAGATACAGAAATTGTTGCATAAAACGCATGGAAAAGAAATATAAAAGAGACGGACTTTAAATAATAACACACACACACACACACACGGCGCGCACACACACGCACGCTCAGGCTATTTAACACAAGGGGCACACGCACAAGGGGACACAGGTGGAAACTGAGTGCCCAAATGAGCCACAGAGATATTAGAAATAACTTTTTTAGTGTCAGAGTGGTTGACAAATGAAATGCATTAGGAAGTGATGTGATGGAGGCTGACTCCATACACAGTTTCAAGTGTAGATATGATAGAGCCCAATAGGCTCAGGAACCTGTACACTATTGCTTGACGGTTGGGAGGCGGGACGAAAGAGCCAGAGCTCAACCCCCGCAAACACAACTAGGTGAGTACACACACACACACACACACACCTGATAGCCCGTAACATGTCACGGACTCTCAAGTAGTAACAAAGGTCATGGACTCCTAGTGACAACCTACTATGGTAGTCTGGACATGGAGGAAGGCACTGAAACAAACTGAAGCACAATACAATTCATTCTAAACCACACTGAATCGAAGCTTGAAAAAATAATACAACATGAAGAAGCAAAAACGATAGACACGAAAAAAACTGGAAACTGAAGCATTAAAAAAAACGGATCATAAAACTGCAACAAAAACACAGGAGAAAAAACAAACGCGAAGAGAGGAATAAAAGGAAAAAACATAGAACAAATCAACGTGACAAAGACAAATGGCCTTCCAGAAATATTTCATTTACCGAAACAGTAGCAAGCGCACAAAGACTGTTGCAAGCTCCTACAAAACCTGCATCTTGAAGTACCTTAACCGCTACGCAGTGCCTAGTATATACTAACTAATAAATCTCTGAAACACGTTCTAATGTGTACTGAATCAAAACAAATTATTACTATTATTATTCACAAAAAAAGAAATCACCATGAAGAGAAATTTTGAAAAAATCATAGAACCGGTACAGGGGGGTTGAACTAGCGCGTCTGGCGTTCACCAGGACGTTGACTCGATTCCCCTCTTGCTACAGTGATTTACTCATCATTATTATTATCACCATAATGACTTAGAAAGGGATACAAACTCGTTCAAGACAGGAAACGGACTCGTTTAGACGTCGCAGAATGGTTATTACGTAACAACTTATCCATTCGCCTAATACTGTTTCAGACAGAATCCAATAATGCGGTAAAAATGCGACGTATTAGTAAAGATTAAAGCACTATAATGTTGACATTTTCTATGCATCAACTTTGATACTCGATAGGTTAAGAGGGTGGTTTGGGTTCGTATATGTTCTACATTGGCCAAACAGATTCATTTTTAATAGCGTTACATATAGAGAGATCAGAGTACTGGCGTAGTGGTAAGCCAGTTGTCACACAACTCAATGGTGCCTGGTTCG
This sequence comes from Procambarus virginalis, assembly GCA_020271785.1. Taxonomy (NCBI): domain Eukaryota; kingdom Metazoa; phylum Arthropoda; class Malacostraca; order Decapoda; family Cambaridae; genus Procambarus; species Procambarus virginalis. The sequence goes on along the minus strand of WNGS01039543.1, from coordinate 9,469,142 downwards.
ATTCCGGTAGGACGAGGTTAGAGCACGTTTATTTATACCTGATGCATCTGTTCACCTTGTAGTAAATAAATCGCCNGCTAAAAGCTAATATAAGCTATTGAAAGATATTGAAAGATAATTGGAAGAGAGCGGTTAACGTTTCTTTTACCACTATTACTGTGGAGGTAAAGTAAAGTACAGCGTATCTATAAACACACACACACGCGCGAACAGGCACACGCACGTGCGAAAGCGTACACACAACCTCACACCCAGCAAGCACAATTAGGTGAGTACATGCGCCCATATACCCCCCTCCCACACACACACACACACAGTCTGCCTGGTCGATTCCCAGACCAGGCAGAAACAAATGGACAGTTTCTTTCACCCTGATGCTCCTGTTACCCAGCAGTAAATAGGTACTGGGAGATAGACAGCTGTTACGGACTGCTTCATGCGCGCGTGCGTGCGTGTGTGTGTGTGTGTGTGTGTGTGTGTGTGTGTGTGTGTGTGTGTGTGTGTGTGTGTGTGTGTGTGTGTGTGTGTGTGTGTGTGTGTGGTGTGTGTGTGTGTGTGTGTGTGTGTGTGTGTGTGTGTGGGTGTGTGTGGTGTGTGTGTGTGGTGTGTGTGTGTGTGTGTGTGTTGTGTGGTGTGTGTGTGGTGTGTGTGTGTGTGTGTGTGTGTGTGTGTGTTGTGTGTGTGGTGTGTGTGTGTGGTGTGTGTGTGTGTGGTGTGTGTGTGTGTGTGTGTGTGTGTGTGTGTGTGTGTGTGTGTGTGTGTACTCACCTAGTTGTACTCACCTAGTTGTGCTTGCGGGGGTTGAGCTCTGGCTCTTTGGTCCCGCCTCTCAACCGTCAATCAACAGGTGTACAGTTTCCTGAGCCTAATGGGCTCTATCATATCTACACTTGAAACTGTGTATGGAGTCAGCCTCCACCACATCGCTTCCTAATGCATTCCATTTGTCAACCACTCTGACACTAAAAAAGTTCTTTCTAATGTATGTGTGTGTGTGTGTGTGTGTGTGTGTGTGTGTGTGTGTGTGTGTGTGTGTGTGTGTGTGTGTGTGTGTGTGTGTGTGTGTGTGTGTGTGTGTGTGTGTGAAAAATAGTAGTTTGTGACAGTTGAGAGGCGGGCCGAAAGAGCAGAGCTCAACCCCCGCAAACACAACTAGGTGAATACACATTGAAAATTAAAGCGATATAGAACAATTTCCATTCACAACTCTACACCCAGATATGACGAGCCCAATAACCTCTGGTACATATACACTGGTCGGTGAGAGGCGGGACTTAAGAGTCTGAGCTCTTCCCCCATAAATAAAACTTAGCGAGTACATCCCCACATCCACCCAATCATGCACTCAGCTTAAACCTGCTCGCTAACACTAGCCCCACCCACCTAATCATGCACTAAGCTCTCCACCTGCCCGCCCATCTGCTCGCTAACACAGCCCTTAAACCTCCTCTTCAGCACGTGCCTGGATTTGCGTGCTAGTAGAAAAAAGTTTATTAGAGAAAATTAAAGAGTCTTACCTGTATATGTTCGCTAAAATCCTCCATACCACATTCACGTCTCGTTAATTAACCAACTGAACCCCCACGAAAAAAATCCGGATTTATGGGACAGTTTTAGCCGTTGATTACGGATATCAGAATCAGGAAATCATGTTTATTTTAACATGCATTTAATAATGTGAAAACGAAATAGAGAGAAGAAAGCAAAAATTCAGAAAATAATTATTGAGACGAGAAGGGAGACAGGGAGAAGGGAAGAAAGGGATGGATATGATGGCTCTCTCCATCTCTCTCTCTCTCTCACACTATCTCATTCTCTCTCTCGCTCTCTCTCTATCAACACAAAGGCTCGCATACAGATAAGAACTGTTGGAAATAAAACATGCTCACTAAGAAGAGAATAAAAATAGAAAAAATGGCCAAGAAATACAAGTCAAACCACCACGATTTTTCCTTGGCTGTTGGAGCGATGTGGAAATCAAGATTATTTACAGGTTTGAGCCTCGCAGGCTTAAGACTAAGCTTTACCTCATGATCAAGCCGGCAGAGGCGGAGGAGAAGGAGGAAGAGAATGGGGAACAAAACGAAGAAGGTTTAGAAAAGGATTGATGCGTAGACATGAAAGGGAAAAGAAGAAAAGTTTGAAGAGTAGATGGGGTGAGGTCGGAGTGCACTAAAATGGGAAGAGTTGCAAAAGGGAGTAGGAATGTAAGGAAAAGGGAAAAAAAGGACAAAAAAATATAGTGAGGAATTATAGAACGAACATTTCTCCCTCCTCCTATCCAGGTTTGGGGCTCATTAAATATTTACCACTTGATCACGTTAAAAAAAGAAGTGTTTATGAATTGTTGGTGAGGTTTGTAAGATGCTGGCAATGTTTGTAGAGGTGCTGGTGATGTTTGTAGAGGTGCTGGTGATGTTTGTAGGGGTGATGACGATCCTTGTAGAGGTGTTGGCGATGTTTGAGGGCTTGTTGGCAATGTTTCTAAGGTGTTTGCGATATTTGTAAGAAGCTGGTGATGTTTGTATTGTGTTGACGATGTTTAGTAGGAATGGAATCACTTTCGCATAGTATTTCTAAGTTGGGTATCATAGGCT
>WNGS01039543.1:9448221-9457201 GCA_020271785.1 Procambarus virginalis | reverse complement strand
GCATTGCGGTTATTGCCACAGACATTGCGGTCGTTATCGCAGACATTGTGAACCGCTGTAATAGGCGATGGTAGTGTATAACGTGAAAGTTTTAGCCGCCGTGTGCTTTTTCCCGCCCGGCAGTGTTCAGGGAATCGTCATTGTCATTCTGCAACATTGCAACGTAAAGACACTCGCCAAATTTTAATTTGTATATTAAACCCTCGCCTCTTTCCACACCGATTTGCACAATGTTTAATCACACGCTTTGCTGTACTGTGGAAGGCTTTAGTAAACGCAGTCGCAATTGTGTTTGGCGAAGTGCTTTTAGCATATTGAAAAAGTTTGGTAAGCAGGAGTGTATGTTTGTGATGCCAGGCGTGGGAGGCGAGCTGCGTCCCCGAGGCTACCCGGAGGAGAAAAACACTGTCAATAACAGCTGACAAAGGCAGGGCGCACACACACCACCTGGCTTGGGGTCGCTAGCTGGCTGATACTGGAATCATCTCCTCCCCCCCCCCCCCCTCTCTATCCTTTATTCCCTCTTGTCCATTCTGTTCTTACTTTCCAGCCCCCTGCCCGTTTTTCCCTTTCTTTTTTCTTCCCTCTTTATTACACCTCTTCCTCTCTTTGTTTTAGACCTCAAATATTTTTTTTGGCCTCTTCTCTCTTTCCTCCCCATTTTCTTATCCTCTGTTTATGACTTTCTAGCACTTTCCCAGTCTTACTCTTGCTTTCTGACTGCCGTTTTGATAGCTCCGCTTTTCCTTACCTTCTCTATTTTGTAAGTCTCTTTCTAACTCCCATCTCTAAATTCCTCCCTCTCTATAAAGGCAGCGACTCCACCAACAGAGACGATATCACCCCCAACAGAAATAACGACACCGCCAACAGGAACAGTGCCACCACCAACAGAAACAATGACACAGACAACGCCTAGAGGGTGAATGAATCCCTCCGACAGCTGTTTACCCGAACTAAAAATCATACGTCATGAACTGTTTACTGTCATAAACTCATAACATTTTTTCATCTATAACATGTCAGACTTATTGCAGCCAATCAAATGCTGCATCATGTTCCTGACAGCTCACAGCACATTGTTCCATCGACGATAAATAACAGTAATAGAAAATTACAATTTAACATATATACAGTATAATATATATATATATATAATATATATATATATATATATATTATATATAATATATATATATATATATATATATATATATATATATAGACAATGTCACGTGTTTAATCGTGATATACACACACACACACACACACACATTATTATATATATATATATATATATATCATCTATATATATATATATATATATATTATATATATTATTATAATATATATATATATATATATATATATATATATTATTATATAGTCTGTTTAACCGTTCTTGTGCCACTGTCGCTCTGTGTACATTCGGTAGATGGTTTATCTCGACGAAACTCCTCTCACCAGTCACATTGGTTATCATTAAACACAAGTATATTCGTAGTGTTATTAGGGAATGAAGAAGTTAATCCATTGTTTATTACCAAGGGTGTAGATAGCAGAAGCTTGTAGTGTTTCATGCTTATGCTTGAATTAATGGAACTGCTCAACAAAGTTCTTGAAGTGAAGAATTACTGGCACAGATTCAGGCTCGATGTCATCCGAGTAAATCTTCAGAAACTTGATTGCTGCTGTTAAAATGTCTTCATCTTTCATTGTTGGAAATTTGACCAGGAAACCAAATAATGAATGAGCATTTTTATATGCTTCAATGCGATGAAAAAGAACTGAGCATAACTTGTCTCTGATGGATAGATATGTTTCCTCCTTAAACATCTGTCTTCCTCGCGCACACATACGGCCACACGTACACACACAGAGATGGATAGTTAACAGATGGATTACACGAGGAAGTGATGTGGCGGAGGCTGACTCCATACACAGTTTCAAATGTAGATATGATAAGAGCCCAGTAGACTCAGGAATCTGTACACCAGTTGAGAGGCGGGACCAAAGAGCCAGAGCTCAACCCCCACAAGCACAACTAGGTGAGTACACATACAAACACACACACTTATATATGCCTCCCCCTCACTCTCCTCTATCTTGCCCCCTCAAACGTGCAAACACCTATTCAAACGTGCACATACCTGTTGATTGACAGTTGAGAGGTGGGACCAAAGAGCCAAAGCTCAACCCCCGCAAGCACAATTAGGTGAGTACAATTAGTTGAGTACATACCTATATACCATCCACACACACACACACACACACACACACACACACACACACACACACACACATTCACTTTGGGTAATATTAGACTTTTCGTGTCTTTAGTGAGTAAGTTCGGAAGATTGTCTGTGCTGAGGTTGTAATAATAAAATTGATGACAGTCAAGGAATTTAAGATATGGAAAACTATTAATTTTACAAAATATAAAAGAAAACCTACAAAAAATAGTTTATTAGATGATCTGATGTTTTTATTAGACATGATCAGAATAATTTAATACTGATAGAAATAATAAATTGTCAAAATAAACAACACAAACCGAAAATAGAAATTCTTAAAATATAATTTTAATCACAATATGGAAAAATTAATAAGCGAAATCCAGGTAAATTTTAATGTCACTGAAGTTTTAAAAATGGCAGCAATATACTCCACGGACACTAAATTTTAACCCAGGCAAAATAATGGGTTGATTTCACTGATGTATTCGTAACTGTCGCTATTGTCATCAGTTACTGTACTGCCTCTTGAGTCTGGACTCCAGTAACAACATTTGCCATACAGTGACAAAGAAAATAGACAAAGTGTTATCGGATATAGAAGCAACAAGTCCTAAATAAAGTAGCATAGACATTCTAAAGACTTTATAAGACCTGCGAGGAATAAGTCCTACTATCAAATAACATCAGACGCAACTGTTATGGGAAATATCCAGTTATTAGTTCTCGAATAAACGGTCGTAATATTAAAGCCAGAAAATTAAACGCAACTGTTGTGTGCGCTCCAGCCTGGTGCCCGTGTTATTGTGTCATGACACCAGGACGGCTCCAGTCTCGGGCATTTCACCTCCAGATATTAGCAAAGGCATTGCACCAGTTTTGACAGGGGGACAATATTAGCCAGGGCACTGCACCAGTTTTGACAGGGGGACAACATTTACCAGGGCACTGCACCAGTTTTGACAGGGGGACAATATTTGCCAAGGCACTGCACCAGTTTTACCACTGACAACGCCGTCATATCGGCGATGGACATTGACTGGTAAATTAGCAGCAGTTGTCATGCATTCTCCAAAAGGTTTGGGATTGGCTTGGTTCTTTAAGCATCAAACGCCTATAAATGCCATCTTGTTGCATTGAAACTTTGGAACCAACATGGCTGAAGTTACCTAGGAACACTAAACATCCACACTCCAAAATCAACATAACTAAAGATTTGTACAGCCAAAAATATGTATATCTGTCCACATCACAAATAGTAGAGAGTTTACAGACCAACACACGTAATCTGGAGAATACATACTCAAAGCCTTGAGCAACCGGAGAAGGCGCATGTGAACCTATCAGTGAACAGCACAGTTTCTTGGTTGATACTGTCTCCTGGAGAAACTGGTGCTTTGGCTGTGTCCACTTATGATACCAATGTAAAAAATAACATCCATTTGCTGATAAAATACTGAAGAAAACTAAGGTCATTTCATGGCATTTACTCCCAAATTGAGACAGAGATAAAGAGTGAGAAATAGACGAAAATAGGGCACTATTAAGAGAAAGTCAATATATTAACTTAAGCAGGTGTCGAATCAACAAGAAAGGATGTCCGTGTGGCACCTACGAGGTATGTCTACCTCGCTAGTTAGTTGAAGTGTAAATGCTGGCATTCTAGAGCAGGGTATTTCTCTCTCTCTCTTTCTCTTGCTTCTCTCTGAGAAGCCTGTGGAGATCTAAGTACATACAGATCTCAGGAGGGTCTCTGTGGGAGAGAAGGACCCCGGAGTATCAGTTCCCCAGGAGAGTAACCACCCCCCCTTAGGTCGTCTTGGGAGGCGCACATGTGCACGCTCAAGGATGGTGCTCAAGCAACATGTGAACAGAAAGTGTGCTGTAACGGATTTTACTACTTAAGACATCTGGAGGGAGTAATTGTGAGAATTTCATTTACATAAAGCAATTTTTTCACTCAATTCTGTTAAACAACTGAAAATTATATTTCATATGGTAAATTTTTCATAAAATAATTCAGATGCCTTAAAAAGTGATAAATGAATTTGTCTTTTAAATGTAATAAATACATTCCCGAAGAGAAGAATATGAAGGAATTACTAAAGAAACTGCAAAAGCAGAGCAGACACAAGCAGCGCACCAGCTGCTGGTGTTGGCTTTCCAACCTGTCCCCAGAGAGCAGTCAGTCAGCTGCGCTTTCCTTTGTCAACCATTTGTCAACCTCCATCTCCATCTCCCCAAAACCCCCTTCCCCCTAACACACTCTCCCCTCCCCCTCCAACACATTCTTCCCCCCTCCCCTCCAAACCTACTTGCCCTCATCTTCCCCCTTCCCGGCTCCACTTCCCCGTCTTCCCATCCAGCTTCGTTTTAGGGCCCCCGACTGCTCACCCAAGTGTATTCAAACTGTAAAATAGAGAAACCACAGTTTTATAAGAGATATGAGCACGGGATTACTGGCGCGGGGAAAAGCTCACACACATGGTGTTTCCTCCTTTATGCACAGCTTGGAACTGAATTCTATGTGTATATTGTTAAAGGCGTTGACGGCAAGGACATCAAACGAGAGGCTTAGCCCAGTTCATGTCGTCGTTAAGCCTATGAAAATCTTCCACGTTGGCTAGAGACTGGTTTCAAAGGAGGGCTTCTCTACGCGTGCTTAGAAAGACAGAAGACATAGTAGACATGTTAGTATGATGTGGTCTAGCTATTTATAGATGGTTCAGTATCGTTCGGAGTTACTGCTAGCCATCCCAGCCCAAAGCCTACGATTAACCTTTCCCCCAGCAAAAACATTTTACTGTCGCGCAAATGTGCCCACGCGTCTCTTTTTCTAGGAATCGAATTCGGATTCAGTAGTAGTGAATCGAGTGTACTAACCAATTCTCTAATTTAATTTTCTTAATGTTTTCTTAGCAACGAAAGGTTTCATTTTGCTCTTTTGTCTATTAAGTTTTTTCAATAAGTTGAAGAATACAATTAAGAAAGCAAATTTTCAGTTAACAGTTCACTTTATCAGGGCAAGATCTCTACCCTTGTGAGTGATACTTTGTCTTCATCGCTCTGACGTTGTCTTGGTACTCCTGACTCTTGCAATTTCCGGTTGCCTGGGTTCATCTCCTGGTTGTTGCATGTAGCGGCTGTAGGCTCAGGCGCGGCTGTTGTTGCAAGTCGATACTGCTGTTGTGTAAGATGGTACGGACCTTTCTTAACCAGATAAAACTTGAATATTCGTAATTATGTATGTGACTGAATCTGTGGGCACGTGGTTAGCGTCGCGGCCACGTGGTTAGCGTCAAGGGCACGTGGTTAGCGTCAAGGGCACGTGGTTAGCGTCAAGGGCACGTGGCTAGCGTCGCGACCACATGAAGGACATTTTGCTATCTTGGTGACTTAGGGTGAGCGTTTATTGCACGCTACTCGGCATTATGCTCACATAATGCGAGTGATATCACTTCTTTTTCGACAATGACATATTTAGTGCACTTCTGTATTCTATACCTTCCAACCTTTCTATATAACATTTAATGCTTTTGCTGTTGAATGTTGTCCGTGATTATGAACATTTTTCGCTTAACGTGACCATGGTAAAATGAATGTTATTCGAAAATCCATGTCGGCGTCTCTGGTGACTTTGGCCGTTGTCTAAACAAATAAAAGAAAAATTTACAGTGTTAGGGTGGTAAAATTGCTGGAACATGCTGACGTCGCGATTTAGTTCATAGGATATATTTTATTTGGTAGAATTTTCATCTACAGAATGTTTAAAGAGCTAAACTCGTACAGACTGCTAAATTCTCAGATGATTGATTAAATTGTATGTTTGAACATATATATTTTTTTTGTTAAGAAGCCTGCCTTGGTCCTGATGCGGCCAATTACTTGGCTTACAGGGCTCGTTATCCGTCGAAGGCGGCGTGTGACATAATAGGCAGATCCCCTACCACTGGTCTTAGTAGATCGCGCAGCCTATGAAGGGTCGTCGTAGGATCTAACGTTGGGGGTCTGTGTGGTGCCATCTTCCTTAAGCAGAATACTACTAGAAAATATAAAAATAAACTGGTTACGGACTCATCATGCAAATTTCTATATCCTATATTATTCTTTGGTAGTCCTCAACACTGGTAATGGGAGTGTGTGACTCAGAGGGCAGAGTTGTGTTGAGATGGAATGCGGAATTGTTACAAAATGGAAAGGTACATAAAACTGCACAGTTACTGCTTTATGTATTACCAGGAAAAGTACGTACGCAAGTATAAATATTTTCTGGAATAGTACATGTTACCAAAAAGGGTATGTTTTGCCAAAAATAGTATGCATTACCATAAAAAAGCCACCTATTATCAGGAAGGGGCATTTATGACGTGGATGGGTATGCATTATCAGCAAGGATACCTGTCACCTTGAAGGGTACGTAGTTTTTGTGGTCCTAAAACATTTCCAATGCCTAAAAAACATTTCCTGAAACTTAAATTCTGTGTAAATTTGACGACGTCGACCAAGCAGCAGTTTTGACACCGGACCAGCAGTTCTCCACTCTGCTATTCGGTTATGATTAATGATAGTCGTTGTTAGAAATATTTCTCAGCGTCCTGACGACGTGTATTAGCTCCTTCCCTCTCCCCTCACTGGTGAGAGGGCAAGATGAAGTACGAGAACAGTGGTGATTGCTTTTAATGTATTTTGTTAAAACTATATTTACTGTTATATACAAGATTTTGTTTACGTCCTCTAATATACATTTCACTTATGGCTTTCCAGTTTATTTTAGTCGCATTGCTCATTTACAATATTAATCCTGTTAAAAATATTTAGAATTTATATTATTGATCCCGGAAGCAACGAAAATAAAGGTTACTAAATATTATTTCCTGTATCAATATAAATTGTTAATTCACTTGATTTATTTCGATTATATACCGACATTTAATAACGATAAAAACAACAAACTTAGGCTTGGAAAGACTGATGGTTGGAGTGAGAGGAATGCGAAATACTGAGGAATTTTGGTAAGTTGAAGAGCATGTTTCACCCTGAAGTTGGTGTGGAAATTCACAGGAAATTTCGAAACCACATTAAAGTTACGACGGTCGCCGCCACAACTTTATCTACAATGCCTTTGAGAGGTGTCGGGAGAGTTTGCTTGTTGTAGAGAGGTCTCCATGAAGCAAAGCTTCAGAGACCTCGAAACCTGAAGTACAGGAAGGCTGTAGAGAGGTTGTACACGATCTATTGAATGGTCTGTTGTACACGATCTACTGAATGATCTGTTGTACACGATCTACTGAATGATCTGTTGTACACGATCTACTGAATGATCTGTTGTACACGATCTACTGAATGATCTGTTGTATACGATCTACTGAATGATCTGTTGTACACGATCTACTGAATGATCTGTTGTACACGATCTACTGAATGATCTGTTGTACACGATCTACTGAATGATCTGTTGTACACGATCTACTGAATGATATGTTGTACACGATCTACTGAATGATCTGTTGTACACGATCTACTGAATGATCTGTTGTTCACGATCTACTGAATGATCTGTTGTTCACGATCTACTGAATGATCTGTTGTACACGATCTACTGAATGGTCTGTTGTACACGATCTACCGAATGATCTGTTGAATGATATGTTGTACACGATCAATTAAATAAGCTGCTGCACACGACGTGTTGAATGGTATGTTGCTCACGATCTGTTGAATGATCTGCTGGACGAGCTGTTGGGCAGTTTGTTGCACGGACTATAGTAAACTTTGCCTCGGTCTGTTTGAAGAATTGTTGTATAGTTTGTTCCAGTGTCTATTTAACGGTCTATTGCAATGTCTGTTTAACAGTGTGTTCCATGGTCTATTTAAAGGTATGTTACACGGTCTATTTAACAGAAAGCGCCATGGTCCATTTAATGGCATGTTGCATGGTCTATTTTACAGTATTTTGCAGTATATCGGATAATCTATTACACAGTCTGTTTACGATTTACTGGACGGTTTATTATATGACATGTGGCACAGTATGCTGCATTATTTGTTGTAAGGTATGTTGCATATGTCGCACCGTATATAACATTGTATGTTTCATGATCTGCAGTATAATATGTTGAACGGTTAGTTCAACATACACAGTATGTTACACGATCAGTTACACAAAATGTTGCACGACAGGTACACTATGTTGCACAATCAGATATACACTGTGACGACTTGTATTGAATTTTGTAACTAGCTCATCAAGATTGTAACATGCTTAGCTAAATGAATTGTGGGGTTCAGTCCCTGAGCCCATTATGTGCCTCTGTTACACTTTCCACTACCGCCCACAAGATGGGTATGGGGTGCATAATAAATGAACTAAACTAACACTATGTTGCACAGTTACACAATATGTTCCATAATCAAATACACTATGTTGCACAATCAGTTATGTTGCACGAGAAGTTACACAATGTTGTTCGATCAGTTACACCACATGTTACAATGTTTACTGCAAAGGTTGTTGCACGAGCTTGAAAGTTTAATGCTTGTTCTCTGCTGACAAGAAATTATTGGTTGCAGTGGACAAGGTGGTAAATAGACCATTAATGATAATGGTCGCGGTGGTCGTAAATATTATTATTTACCGTGAGGGGTATTCACGCCAGGGGCAATACTGTGTTAATAACATTGATGATAGTGTTCGTAATAGACCTGGCAACATTAATTACGGTGATGAAGATACAGTTATTAGTAAT
>WNGS01039543.1:9410721-9445721 GCA_020271785.1 Procambarus virginalis | reverse complement strand
TAGAACCACCCCTAGATCTCTTTCTTTATCAGAAAGCGTGCGTGTGCGTGCGTGCTCGCGCGCTTCAGTCCACCTGTACTTCAGAAGAAGAGCGCGGTGAAGGAGGTAGGTGACAGGGGTCGGGTATTGGCCCCAGGCCAGATTACAGGGAAGGACACCGTCTGTGGCTCGAGGCGGCAAATGCGGCCGTATAGCAACATACAACTTCACCTGGATGACTAGGCTGACTCCCCAAGTGACTTCCCACGAGGGGTTCATGCCTTGCTCTGCCTCCCTTGTTCCATTACATTATATACACTCTTCCCCAATGAATTTTATTTAACTATTCTCTCTCTAAATATTTCTTACTGTTTTCAACACACGTCATCTGCGGTGTCTTTCACGTTCAAGGAAACGCAGTGAAATATAAACTTTTGTCTTAAGGTCTGCGTCTTAGAACGCCGAAGAGTAGTTTAGTCCAGATTAACTACACATATTTTATATTTGTAATCAAGTTCTCGTTTCTCAATATCTTAGAGGTTAAAGGTCATATTAGACTGTTGACATTTGAACTTCATTAAATATGATCCTAGACTTAGTGAAGAATTATCTTCGTTCGCTACAGTGTTTTTTCTTCCTTCCCCAATATTAATTATTTTGCTGTTGTGTTTTTTTTAGCGCGAATCTTCAATGCATTCCTTAGGTTCTTCATCACTTGGGACAACTGAGAGTTATTAATTACACTGAAGATAATTTCATAATTGTTATGGATCTAAAGTGTTTTGTCAAGGTACTATAGAGCATCCTCAGAGGAATGAATATATAGTACAGATGATAAAATGTTACCAACGAGAAAAACCAAACAATATATATTCTATGAGGTGTGATAAGAATGATTGTCACCCTGTCGAAGAGATCAGCTAGTCAAGTCCGGCATTCTCACTGGTTGGCTGAGACAGTAGAAATAATACTATTAATGACAGATAAGAGGATCAGTGATGGATGCTATAGTTAGCAGTAGTATAAGTGCGGACTTCATCAGTATAGGAATGAAAATTTGACTTATTGTGAGAGAAAACGGTGATAACTTGACTCAATTGTGTTAATGTAGTAAGAGACGCAGGTCTTGGGTACAACAGTGTAATAACAGCATAACACTAATAGCAGCACATGCAACACTACTAGCAGCACATGCAACACTACTAGCAGCACATGCAACACTACTAGCAGCACATGCAACACTACTAGCAGCACATGCAACACTACTAGCAGCACATGCAACACTACTAGCAGCACATGCAACACTACTAGCAGCACATGCAACACTACTAGCAGCCATGCAACACTACTAGCAGCACATGCAACACTACTAGCAGCACATGCAACACTACTAGCAGCCCATGCAACACTACTAGCAGCCCATGCAACACTACTAGCAGCCCATGCAACACTACTAGCAGCACATGCAACACTACTAGCAGCACATGCAACACTACTAGCAGCACATGCAACACTACTAGCAGCACATGCAACACTACTAGCAGCCCATGCAACACTACTAGCAGCCCATGCAACACTACTAGCAGCCCATGCAACACTACTAGCAGCACATGCAACACTACTAGCAGCACATGCAACACTACTAGCAGCACATGCAACACTACTAGCAGCCCATGCAACACTACTAGCAGCCCATGCAACACTACTAGCAGCACATGCAACACTACTAGCAGCACATGCAACACTACTAGCAGCACATGCAACACTACTAGCAGCACATGCAACACTACTAGCAGCACATGCAACACTACTAGCAGCACATGCAACACTACTAGCAGCACATGCAACACTAGTATCATCACTTCCAATACTAGTAGCAGCAGAGCGGCACTTGTCGCAGGCATGTAACACTCGTAGCAGCACATATAACACTAGTTGTAGCACATGTAACACCCATAGTAGCACATTTACTTGAATGCAGCACTAGAAGAAGCATAAGAAAGCTACCACGACTGACGAAAGATGCAGAAGAAAGAGCAACAGAAGCAACACGGATTAGTTCTAATATTCACAGTAGCTGTTGATAAACAGAAGAGTCTATACTCTATATAGACTATATAAGGTCTACACTGTATATAGAGAGTCTAGACTATGATCAAGACTGATATATTCCTGCTGGTTGCTCAGTAAGGCAATATTACCTCGTGACTATAATCCTTCAGAGCTCCGATACAAGAAGTAAAAGTTTTAGTGGTCTACGTCGTTGACTAACAATCGAGGATCCAGGAAGGGATATATTAGACGTTTGGGCAAGTTTTATTTTTACCTGCTGCCTCTGTTCGCCTAGCAGTAAACAGATATCTGAGAGATGGGCAACTGTTGTGGTTTCCAGCATGAGGAAAGGCCAACAGTAGTCATAGAGGTGGGACCTCAGGCTAACAGGCTTCCTGTCCCTGACCATGGTAAACCTTAAGATAAACCAAAAAAGCTACTGTTGGTGGTGCACTTCTTACTGATAACTTGACCATGGTAAACCTTAAGGTAAACCAAAAAGCTACTGTTGGTGGTTCACTTCTTACTGATAACTTAGCGTGAACATTTCAGAGAAAAATTCGATCTTTCCTTTCATAAATCCAAAAAAACAAACTGTTTTGAGTGGGCGTCCAGACAACACATGGTGGCCGGGCGTGGAGTCTTTTATTAAGGTTCTGTCTGTCAGCCTCACAACTTTGAAATGAAACAATGTATTGTGTTTTGTCTCGTGGCTCAGTCTTGCGAGAACCGCTGGAAATTAGTTTCCTTGTTTGACTGTTTCCATAATGGGATACCAGCTGGCCATTTTATTTTCGACTCAAGTACTGGGTCGACCCGGGTCCCGCCTATTAAATGGATATATATATATATATATATATATATATATATATATATATATATATATATATATATATATATATATATATATATATATATATACAGAGCAGGATCGAGACCACAAGGGCCAGAGCAGGAAGATTACAGTTTATTAACATAAGAAACTGTAATGCAACATATCTAAAGCATTGACCATACACTTAGCATCACGAACCAAAAACTAATTATAAGTTTTGATGGAGAAAAAATGCAAGAGCGCCAGTCTTATACTTTAACACCAGCATAAATTACTGAACAGATACTTTGCTGACTCTATGATGCCAGATACACCAAACACAAGGGAAAACCTGAAAATTTAAGAATACACACGCTTGGTGAACAGAAGCGTCAGGCGAAGGAAAACCTGCCCAAGTGTGTCTGTCCTGCCGCAGAAATTGAACAAAGGACCTTTCGGTTGCAATTCAACTATGCTAACAACAGCGCTATAGGATATTTTTAAATGATGCAAACGGAAGATTATATTTACTATAAATTGTTTAATACCACCCTTGTTATCCGGACACTGCGGTTATAACAGAACTTACCGGTCATTAGCAAAATAAGCATAGATGAATGTAGTTGGAATTACCAAAGCTTGGAAGAAAGCGAAGCTTAAGCATAAAACATAGCAAATATTGCAGCCTTCACCTGAGGGTACCTCTCAGTCTTCTGGAAATTACTATTGCATTTAAAACAACAGCAATAGGAAGTCAAAATCGTGTCGAGTGGGGAGAATTTATTAAAATGAAATACTTTGCAATGAGCCAAACCGCTTTAACCAATGCCATAAATTTTAGACGAGATCTTATCGACCAATAATGGGTCCAATTTATTAAGTGCGGGGTCGATATTTATAGTATTGACCTCATGTTTAAACGGATAGTTTGTTCCATTTTTCCCTTCTTGTCTGTGTACCTTCTCCCGGTCCCAACCCGTGTCCTTTCTGGGATCCCCCTACCCCCTTTGCTGTCCGTGTGTCCCGTCTGCCCCTTCTGTCCATGTTCCCCTTCTCACCCTTCTGTCCGTGTTCACCTTCTCACCCTTCTGTCCGTGTTCCCCTTTTCACCCTTCTGTCCGTGTTCCCCTTTTCACCCTTCTGTCCGTGTTCCCCTTCTCACCCTTCTGTCCATGTTCCCCTTCTCACCCTTCTGTCCGTGTTCCCCTTTTCACCCTTCTGTCCGTGTTCCCCTTCTCACCCTTCTGTCCGTGTTCCCCTTTTCACCCTTCTGTCCGTGTTCCCCTTTTCACCCTTCTGTCCGTGTTCCCCTTCTCACCCTTCTGTCCATGTTCCCCTTCTCACCCTTCTGTCCGTGTTCCCCTTTTCACCCTTCTGTCCGTGTTCCCCTTCTCACCCTTCTGTCCATGTTCCCCTTCTCACCCTTCTGTCCGTGTTCCCCTTCTCACCCTTCTGTCCACATTCCCTCCTCTTCTCTTAATGTCTGTGTTTCCCCCTCACACCCTCCCATAATGTACGAGTTCCCTTCTAGTCAAGTCCCCTCTCCTCACAAGGCAATATCCGCGTATAAGATAAGCAGTTAATTTGCATTACTTCTACTTTTATGTATCATGAATGTGTGTTTTATTTATCTTAAGCGTACGGGTAATTAGAAGCCATGATATACAGGCCCATTATAGAAATAACGACCTAGGAGGAGTTCATTATCATCCGAGGCAAGAGGGTGATTCCCTTGCTGTTGTGGTTTATGTCAGCCAGACTTCCACTCGAATTACCCTGCTGTTGTGGTTTGTATTAACCACGTTATCAGTCTAATTGCCCTCTTCTATTGGGTTTATATTATTACATCCAAACCACACATCAGAAAATGAAGAAACAACAACGTTTCGGTCCATCCCGGACAATTACATTAGTTGTGACACGAAAAATGTCCTGTTTTTCATCAATTATTTCCACCTATTTTCTGTTCATTTTCTGGGATGAACAGTTTAGGATCGATGCCCAATCGTTCCTTCCTGACCAGGCACTATTTGCTACATCATAGGGAACTTGTATTCGTACACCTGGGTCACATCAAGGGACATGGAAGACTTTGATCCCTTTGGCCACAATAGGGGTTCCACCCTTTTGCTTGAACTTAATAGGCACTCGTCGCCTTCGCCGAGTTAATGGGCCAAATCCAAACAGAAAAAAAATCCATCACCAAAATTTCTAATGGTATTTCTCAACCAAATACACGGTTGCAAGAGCCCCAGTTACAACCCCCCTTCACTTAACAGAAAAATACATTAATGCAGGCACTTTAAGTCAAAAATATACTTTAGACTGGTGTACACCTGTTCAGTCAATCCATTATTGTAATGATTTATATTAATAGTTACACAGTTTCTGATTCTGAAGTTGACAACCGCAATGATTTTAAAATCACTGATAAATTTAGCTTCTAAATCTAAATTTTGAGTATACAGTATTTTATTAAAGATATTAAGTGTTTTGTTATTATTGTAACTGTCTCTTAGGTAAATAATTTGCATGTAAATTTGTGTAAACTAAAGCAATTATAAATGTAAAAGCATTTGTGAAAAACATTTGAATTAGAGTTGGAATATCACTTACAACGGATCCCAACCATTTGGACTCATTGATATAGCGGTGGTCTTGTTTCTTACAGGTCTGCGTTCGATCCCCGATGGTTCAAATGATAGGTAACCATTTTTTGCTCCGCGCTACTCCAGATACTCGACCTCACAACCTCTCCAACTGCTACATAGTTATCAAGTGCTTTAACCTAATGATTACTTTACCTCACTAATAACGTTTATCTGCGTCGTTCGCATTACTTCATTCTAAAACAGACTCCTTATTAAGAAGTCGATCATCATTCCGCCTCAAACCCAGCACGACGTTCTTTGATTGCTGATTAATTCCTCAAGCACTACCGATATAGATTTTGAGGCTTCGTTCCTCGTTATTCCCGTTGTTAGTGATACTTTAGAGGCCTTACAAGAAGATCTTTTCCACTAAATTGGAAAAGTTAAGTTTATCGACAGAGAGAAGGTGGCTCATTAGAGCCAATGCCTCGCTATGCTCTCGGAATCAAAATTTCAGCATGTCAGCCTCAAGAAAGCGTTGTGGTTCTTGTGTCAGGTAATCACCCCGTAAGTCGCAGAGGAATTCATGAGTTTCTAACATCCTGGTTGACCAGACCAACAACCAGGAGACTTGGTAAGGGACCAGACCGCGGAGACGTTAACAGCCGGAACCACCACAACGTAACCACCAGATAACGGCAACGTCCCACAAGGTAACGTATCCCTGAATATATCAACATTCTTTGATACTTTACAGTAAGCAAAACATTTGTCACTTCCAGTTCCTTTATTAGTGGGAACATGATTTTGGTGGTAATTCTGCTTGAGATCCAAGCTCTGTGTCCTTTATCTTGGACACAGAGTTTGGTTCTACCCTGCTAGACAAGTGGTGTCCTGTTATCTACCCTGTTAGACAACCTAGATCAATCCATCAACCTTCTGTCAACGACAGCAATAATTCACTATTATGACGCTCTCGCTGCCAATACAACGAAATGCGATCTTCAGAAACCAAAATATGCAGTAATTTTGGGAGCAGCTATAGAGCAAAACTAGAGATCGATCAATAAAACTATCGTTGGAGGTATGAGCTAGGACACATGCCAGCAAAGTTAAATCCATAATGCAAACTTAAAATTGTTCCAAAATGATATCACAGAGAGCAAGTATCACTATTACTAGAGTGTTTATCACCAGAATGATAAGACACCCTAGAGGAACTCTAGAGTGACATTCTAGAGGAAACGCTGGGTTCTCGCTGCCCGCTGACCACTCTACTTGTGACCTCAGTGAATTGTTTTGTTATTCAAATAATCTTGAATATTGGTCTGTCAGCTGCAAGTCCAACATCCTTCAACATTTCAGTCTCACTTTCGTTTTATTTCACCACTACTACCACTTAGTAGATATAGTTAATATATTCAACAATACGCAATGGAATTTGATAGCTGTTGCTATGACATAAGTGACCATATCTAATCTACTTGTTTTTTCTCCGATATGCATCTCTAGTACCCCTTCTCTGTATCTGACTTCGGATCTACAGACAGTAAGTCATAATAACGTGTCTGAAAATTTAAGACACCCAACCCACACATCTGCAATTATAGAAATTGACGACGTTTCGGTCCGTCCTGGACTATTATAAAGTCGTGTAAGGAAAGAGTGGTAGGGAAAGTTAATAAATAAAATAAGAATGTAAGGCGAAAGGAGAGGAAGTTGAAGGTGTTAATAGGAATAAAGAAAAAGAAACGGAAAACTAGAGAAGACCTAATGGCGAAGAAAAAGAGGTGAAATAAAGACAGAGAAAAAATGAAATAGAACATAAAGGAACTAAATTTAAGGCAGAACAAATTTTGTGAAGAAAGTTAGAGCATGCCTCTGTCTGTCTGTCTCTTAATCTGTCTCAGTATGTCTTCATCCCCGCATACTTCTGTATCTGTCTCGGCACATGATTATAATTGTCTGCATTTATATATGTCTATCTCTCTCCCTTGATCTATCAGTATCTATCTCTGTATCTGAGTATGTCTTCACCTATCTCAATCTCAGTGCATGTATGACTATAAACATGTATTCGTGCATTGAATGCTGATGTTTAATAGATATGTGTAAATATCTGCATTACTCCTCCATTTCCACACTGCCACTAAGGTTCGTATAACACATGACTTATCTCAGCCAACTGCACAACGTCAATATATATCTTTTAGGATCTTCAATTGTAAATACTGTTTTCCCCATTTGCTATCAGTGCATCGTTACATTAGCCCATTACAGGTGTCAATGCTATTTGGTTAAATACTAAAATTTCAGAAGATTATTTAACACGTAAATTGTGGCAAGGAACATTGAAATTCCATACCCTGCTCCCGTGAATGTCTTTGGTGAGCTCCTCGCACATAGAGATGATTAATCAAGAATTGTTGTTGCGGTCCATTAAAGAATAATGACTTCGTTTGTCTGAATATTAATTTACATGAGGCATGACCGACAGCCGATGACTATGCTCGATCTAATGGAAATCCTTTATTCAGGTCATATGACCAAGTGAAGTGATTCGTGTCTCAGTTATATAATGATTTCCAATATTTTTATGTGTGTACAAGTGTGGGTGCATTCATGCCTGCGTGTGATTGCGTGCGTGCGTACATGTAGACGCGCATACAGTACTTCTGTCTGACGTGCCACAGTGATTTACGTAGTTCATCAATTGTTTAACTTTCAAAAACACAAATCGTGGGTATTCATATCATCTATCTGCCTGTCGTCACTATGCAAAGTTCCTGTCATCCGCCTATAATTGTCTGGCAAAATTCCCGCCAGCCGAGTTCATAATTGATACTTGGCTCACATTGTCCGTGCCTGAGAACCAAGACTAATGGCTCCCAAATTGCTATTAGAATTCAGTAATAATTTTAATCAATCGAATACCTCTGAGCGATTCAAGCGAGACGAAGAAATTTTGGCCACTTGAGCGAGCGTGTCGATTTATTTTTTATGATTAATTTCGTCTAGTGCTTGCCAGGATTTAAAATATGGAGTAAAGAGCAAGATAAGAAAAAGGATTTAAGAGCTGTAACCGAGGTTATAGAAGTTGATTAACTGTTACTGGAGGTCATATTTATTTTCAGATGTTTCTGGTGGATATCAATTTGCTAGTGTAGGTCGTTTGTTTTTATTGCATCTCACATTTGAAGTTTATTTTCAATGCTAACCACCACATATACATTTTCTTATGATCTCCATGGACAGAAATTACGATCAGTTAGACAACACAAAAGTTTAGTGAGATGCTGAGCACTCAACCACAGTGATTGAAACAGTTTTTCAATGTTAACATGTACACATCCATTTTTTAATGTCTCCCTCTCGTCACGAATACCTACATCTCGGTTACTGTTGGTGAGCATGGTACTATGGACCGCAGTGAAGCAGACGTGCTCACTAAGTACAAGGGATTGGACCATTATAGTACCCTTCGTCACGACGTATCAGTCATCACTAGGCCATTAAATTCACTCTAATGACATGAATCAAGCCTAGTTAATTAATTCAGCAGAGAAGCTATTTGACTTTATAATCAGCTATTTTTGCATTTTTATACCAAGACAAGAGTTTAATAGGAATAGCTTTCATGTTGCTAAACGAAACTGCAAGTTAAAAGCTGTTATCCTACATCAGCTCATCGCAAGCCTTCTCCTAAAACTACTTTATTTAATAAACTTATCATTGCAGACAGTAAGCCACAACAACGCGGCTGAAAATTAGAAAATTACTTTCAGATGTGAGAGTTGGGTGTTCTTAGTTTATTATTAGGTTTTCATTAGGAATAAACTTTATTTAATGCTGAGTTTCCGGAAACAAAAGCAGTTTATTCCTACTGAGAAACATTCAATTTACATGTTATCATTTAACAACTATATTATACCTTAACTAATATACATATACTATTACTGATTATAATTATGGTTCGCTCACAGTTGGCTGAATCTATCCAAAAACAATTTAAATATATTGAAACATAATATTGTAGGCCCTTGTGTACAGTTTACTGTTGGAAACATCAGTAGAATGCAATGATCGTCACGGATGAAACTACATAAGAATAAGGACGGTGTTCTGAAATTGTATTTTTGTCTCCAAAACGAAGCGTTGGTGGTGATGAAATTTACTCAACCTGTTTTAAGTAACTTAGAACATTCTTTCCAATTACTTAAGTCAACTAAAATCTATATTGTTAAAGCTGATATGAACAAATATATTAGGTAAAAGAATAACTTGGAATTGTCGTATTAAATACAACTTGAACACGAGGATGTTGACCAAATATACAGAGTAAAAAAAATAGTACAAATGGCAGATATATTTTAATAATAATAGCTCAGCTCTTTATTTTGATAACTAGTATTACTAATCAAATAAAAAGAATTTTATGATGTCGCCAGCCAATGTGAAAACACTAATCAATTTTTAATAAAAGTTCCTTACATTACAGCAAGAGGACGGCTATGTTTATTATTCCTGTTTAAAGTGTCATATATAAGTTGTCTTTAGTTCTGCGTGTTTTCTTGATTCCTGCTCGCTAAAAGCTAATATAAGCTATTGAAAGATAATTGAAAGATAATTGGAAGAGAGCGGTTAACGTTTCTTTTACCACTGTTACTGTGGAGGTAAAGTAAAGTACAGCGTATCTATACACACACACACACACACACACACACGCGCGCGCGAACAGGCACACGCACGTGCGAAAGCGTACACACAACCTCACCGCCAGCAACCCACAATTAGGTGAGTACATGCGCCCATATACCCCCCTCCCACACACACACACATAGTCTGCCTGGTCGATTCCCAGACCAGGCAGAAACAAATGGACAGTTTCTTTCACCCTGATGCTCCTGTTACCCAGCAGTAAATAGATACCTGGGAGATAGACAGCTGTTACGGACTGCTTCATGCGCGAGCGCGCGTGTGCGTGCGCGTTTGCGTGTGCGTGTGCGTGTGCGTGTGCGTGTGTGTGTGTGTGTGTGTGTGTGTGTGTGTGTGTGTGTGTGTGTGTGTGAAAAATAGTAGTTTGTGACAATTGAGAGGCGGGCCGAAAGAGCAGAGCTCAACCCCCGCAAACACAACTAGGTGAATACACACTGAAAATTAAAGCGATATAGAACAATTTCCATTCACAACTCTACACGTAGATATGACGAACCCAATAACCTCTGGTACATATACACTGGTCGGTTGAGAGGCGGGACCTACGAGTCGGAGCTCTTCCCCCATAAATAAAACTAAGCGAGTACATCCCCACATCCACCCAATCATGCACTCAGCTTAAACCTGCTCGCTAACACTAGCCCCACCCACCTAATCATGCACTAAGCTCTCCACCTGCCCGCCCATCTGCTCGCTAACACAGCCCTTAAACCTCCTCTTCAGCACGTGCCTGGATTTGCGTGCTAGTAGAAAAAAGTTTATTAGAGAAAATTAAAGAGTCTTACCTGTCTATGTTCGCTAAAATCCTCCATACCACATTCACGTCTCGTTAATTAACCAACTGAACCCCCACGAAAAAAATCCGGATTTATGGGACAGTTTTAGCCGTTGATTACGGATATCAGAATCAGGAAATCATGTTTATTTTAACATGCATTTAATAATGTGAAAACGAAATAGAGAGAAGAAAGCAAAAATTTCAGAAAATAATTATTGAGACGAGAAGGGAGACAGGGAGAAGGGAAGAAAGGGATGGATATGCTGGCTCTCTCCATCTCTCTCTCTCTCACTCTCTATCTCATTCTCTCTCTCGCTCTCTCTCTATCAACACAAAGGCTCGCATACAGATAAGAACTGTTGGAAATAAAACATGCTCACTAAGAAGAGAATAAAAATAAAAAAAATAAATGGCCAAGAAATACAAGTCAAACCACCACGATTTTTCCTTGGCTGTTGGAGCGATGTGGAAATCAAGATTATTTACAGGTTTGAGCCTCGCAGGCTTAAGACTAAGCTTTACCTCATGATCAAGCCGGCAGAGGCGGAGGAGAAGGAGGAAGAGAATGGGGAACAAAACGAAGAAGGTTTAGAAAAGGATTGATGCGTAGACATGAAAGGGAAAAGAAGAAAAGTTTGAAGAGTAGATGGGGTGAGGTCGGAGTACACTAAAATGGGAAGAGTTGCAAAAGGGAGTAGGAATGTAAGGAAAAGGGAAAAAAAGGACAGAAAAAAATATAGTGAGGAATTATAGAACGAACATTTCTCCCTCCTCCTATCCAGGTTTGGGGCTCATTAAATATTTACCACTTGATCACGTTAAAAAAAGAAGTGTTTATGAATTGTTGGTGAGGTTTGTAAGATGCTGGCAATGTTTGTAGAGGTGCTGGTGATGTTTGTAGAGGTGCTGGTGATGTTTGTAGGGGTGATGACGATCCTTGTAGAGGTCTTGGCGATGTTTGAGGGCTTGTTGGCAATGTTTCTAAGTTGTTTGCGATATTCGTAAGAAGCTGGTGATGTTTGTATTGTGTTGACGATGTTTAGTAGGAATGGAATCACTTCGCATAGTATTTCTAAGTTGGGTATCATAGGCTTGTTCCATGTTCATGTGCCTTACTTCATGTTCACATTATTTTGTTCACGATAAACTTTTGGCGAATATGAACTTCAATATAAAAGCAGTCTTCATTCTTCCTATCTCAGTTCCTTTCCCCCTCTCTCCTGTCTTTCTTGGGTCCCCGCTCTCCCTTCCTTATTTATTTTCCTCTTTCCTTGCCATTTTCCCAATTTATTTCAGTAACATCTGCCGTTACCTATATCCCATGGCGTGGCGAGGTGGTAACACACTCGTCAGGCGTTTCGCGAGGGCTTTGGCCTGGGTTCGTATCCTGGCCGGGGAGGATTTACTGGGAGCCAATCCTTAACTGTAGCCTCTGTTCACACAGCAGTGAATGGGTACCTGTTTGTTATACGATTTGGCGGGTCGTATTCCGGGAAATATTAGGATTAAGGATTTGCCCGAAACGCTATGCGTGATCTGGCTGTACAAGAATGTAAGAACTCTTGTATATATACTTAACAAAATATCAGCTCGCTCTCCGTTGATATGAGGCAGCAGCTGCTGGCCGCCGCAAACATTCCTCCCACACCTTCGCCACTAGTCACAATTACGTGTAGTAAATCCTCAAAAGCTTCTTATTTCCATCTCCCGACTTGATAACTTTACTCTGTCTCTCTTCCCCCACCACCCTCTCTCCTCATCTCCAACCCCTCTCATTCCTTCTACCAGCCCTTCTCTTTTCCCCTGCCCCACTCCTACCTTTCCCCCGACACCTCTACCTTTCCCCCGACACCTTCCCCAGTACCACTACCCTCCGCCAGTTCTACCAGTACTAAGAGATGCTTTTCGTTGACAATGTCAACATTTTCAAAGGCAGAGTACAAATGCACACAGTATGGCTGGAGCAGCAGAACACATAACCGGTTATGTATTCTCCTGGTCCAGTCATACTTCGTTCATTTGTACTCTGCCTTTTAAAATGTCGACAACGTCAATGAAACGCAGCTCTCTTAACTCAGACCATAATAAAACTGTAAAATGAACGTCGCAGAGTTAAATTTTCGACATCCTTCTCAAGCTAAAAACATAAGAGAAATGGAAAAGACTCGTGTTCCAATGACTGATCTCAACCTTTCTGTCACATATATATACCAGTATGTGCGTTAAGTGGTATATATGAGTTGGAAGTACCCCTGGAGTGAGCCAACTGTTGTGGGCTACATCCTGGGAAAGGTCAATAGAAACCTAACAGGTTCGTTATCCCTTTATTAATGAGGAACTATAATATTAGTGTTGTGGTGGTAGTGGGGGGAGGGGTACTTTTTACAGTAGTACACTTTATAGTACACTATTTGATTAATTATGAATAATTTAGTGGGATCTAAACCCTGCTCCGGCATTAACATGACGACATAGTGGCGTCACACACCTAGTTAACACCATATATGTATAATGCACAAAATATATCTTATTCTCGTTAGGTTAGTTTAGGTTAGATTGGGTTTAGTTAGGTTCGGTAAAGTTAGGTTAGGATAGAATAAGATAGGTTGAATTAGTTTGGGTACGGTTGGGTTAGAATAGGCTGGATTAGGCTAAGTTAAGCTCAGGTAGGATAGGATAGCTTAGGTGAGGTTTCTATAACGTAGAGATGACGTATAGACTTACACAGTTCTCCCAGGTCTCAGTTCCAACTCGAACATCATGAATGGCGAGGGTGACAGGATCACGTCATCTATTGGTTCGTGAAAATACCAGATATTTTTCTATCTTTTAATTCCTATTTTTCTTCTTGCATTTTTTCCATTCCTTCTTCCTTGCCTGTAGTCGTCATGTCCCGTGCATGTATTCAAGTGTCGCTCAGAACGTCTCCGTGCTGGAATTTTGGGTTTCTTAACAAATCTAAGAAACTCGTCTTATCCAGCTTAAATTATATTAAATCCCCAGAAAATTCATTGGAATATGTTTGTGAACATACACTGTAAAAGACAGAGGGAATTTTACATGCATTTGATGCATAAATTATACAGTAAATGTAAATATTCAACTTGTGTTAAAAAAATGTAATTCTCATCAACAGGTGAGCACAGTAGCTTTAATTTAGCCATTAATTTAATCATTGATAAAAAATGGAGCAAAGTGCTTAGTATATATATTAGCTGTATTACAGAACATTCACTCTTTTTCCGGCCATAATTCCTGAACGTGGACCGACACAGATGCTGGAATGGTTCATGAAATATATTAGTATATTGGAACAATGTTGGCATTTTACCAAGGCTCCTGCAGTTATTTAATTTCCGGCAATGATATTGCAAGCAAGGTAAATGTGAAAATAGTATGTAATTGCACATTTAGGAAAAAAACTACATTTTTTACAACTGAAGCCCTAATAACAACCCCGTTGTCAGATAACTAAGATTCATCTCTCTTGCTGTTGTGGCTGTCGCAAATTATCTCCTAGTCACATCTCGTCCTGATTAGTTGTAATTTGAGAGAATAGAGTTGGAATTGCATTTGTTACCGTTGACCTTTGATCTCCAAAAATCGGAACGGAGATCTGCTTTAAAATTGAGCATGAAAGCATGCCCTAAAGGTCTCAAACCATGTATAGTTTTCTTAGTAGTTTCAATAAAGCAGGTTGAGAATTGTTGGACGAAGCTGACATGTTTGCGAGAGAGAGAGAGTTCTTGGCGTTATTAACATTCAGAGTGAGCTTAAAATTCTAGTGCCAAGTGTAGCTGGAATGTGAGCCGAGAAGCAATCGGCTGACTTTCTCTCAACACCTGGATAGCTAAGAAGATCCGGCTGCCCAGTCTAACATCCTCCACTGTCCAGCTCAATGCATCCGGTGAACTGCCTAGTCCCGCACAGCAGGCTACCCAATCCAACACATCCGTCTGGCGTCCGAAGAGCAGCTTGAGATCCACACTCAAATATCCATATATAGCTCAGGACAAGAATGAGTTCCGGTGACGTCAACGAACATTCGGATAAAATGAGTGTCATGGGAAAAGTTTGGTTCGTGTAAGAACGAAAGTGACTCAGCACCTCAGGTTTCAAATAATTCGGATAAAGGAGCTTAACCGCATTGTTCAGCGAAATTAGTTCATTATCTGGAGTTGTTTATTTGGGGGACATTATCTTGCTCTCTAACTGCTTGGGTGACGGTGGGGGAGCGGGGTAAAGATGGGGGAATCGTGGAATTAGGTGCAGGAAGTGGATAAAATGAGGATAACAGTAGGAAATGAAATAACACAGGAGAGGTTATTGAGAGGAAGGTGAGGAGCTGAACGTAGCAAGACGGCGAGATGAGATCTTGGATTTCTTGTTGATACAAGATAGAGAGGGAAGGTGCAGTGGGTTGAAAAGTGCAAGGAGGAGCTAGGTGCATGGTGCATGCACGGGGTGTAAGGTTCAAGGGCAGAGATGCAAGGTGTAGGGAAGGGTATGCAAGGTGCAGGGATGGAGTGCAAGGTACAGAGACAGGAGAACAAATTACAGGGGGCGGGGTTACAATGTACAGCGGCTGGGGGGTACATGGTACAGGAGCGGGGAAGAAAGTGGGAGCACTGTACAGTGGTATGGTACCAATTGCACTCCCTTGACAGCCTAATGTTATGGTTTTCAGCTTGGTACGTGAGAATTCATCATGGTACCGAGGCATGGTATTGGTAAGGCAGTAAGTAGGGTACCGGACATGGTGTCTAAGAGGCAACACAGCCTGTGCTGCAGGAACAGATGAGGGGGCGGTGCTGCCTGTCTCACGACTTACCTAAACCCATCACTACCATCTCCAACAACATGCTCCCCCACCATCACCCCCAGCCTCCATCTCTGTATATTTTGAACATATGTATTCTCTTAACAGAATAATGGGTTGGCTTCCGTGACCTCAGACAAATGTCTTATAAGACCACTTCTCTGGTCAGAAGATTTGAGACAGACTAACTGTATTCATTTCACTAGGAATGTTATATATATATATATATATATATATATATATATATATATATATATATATATATATATATATAATATATATATATATATATATATATAATATATATATATATATATATATATATATATATATATATATATATATATATATATATATATATATATATATATATATATATATATATATATATATATATATATCTATCTATCTTGCCTACCAATGCTCCACGTGCTGCCTACACACACACACAACACACACACACACCACACACACACACACACACACACACACACACACACACACACACAGTCTACACTCCGTCGTCAAACCATTTATGTTTATATTATTTGTCCACTTTACCACTGAGTTTTCCTCCCACGTGTTTAAACACCGAGCTTCTTAAGCACGTGGGTTCCCAACGCCTGCTCAAGGACTCCCATGCTCTCTGCTAGTACCCTATCTTTGTCACCCCCTTACACATGATGGACACTCTTGGGTAGAGTGTTATGTACACTCATTCCTGGCCACACCATCACTCATTCCCTTAACTGGTGCTACCGCCCCATAAACAGATTCTTCCCCATCCTTCTCCAAGTAACTTGTGTATGGCTTCAGGACGAGACACTTTGAGTACACTCATTCTCTGCAGCCCTCATGCTCATGGCTTCAAGGTGACACACTAAGTACACTCATCCTCTGGTCAGACCTCACACCTGTACAAAATGCGTGGCATTTCTATGAATCTACTTTCTACCGCCTGTGATAGATGTTATCTACATATGGTGTCATGTTATCTACCATCTCAACACAGGTACAGTTACAACTGCACCGAGAGTTTTCTAAATGGAGTATTTGTACATTTTTTTGGTAGGAGATTTTGTGTTTTTTGCATATGTTGCTACCAAATTTTCATTTTATTTCTTTGGTGGTGGAGGATGATTGTGGCAGGATGGGAAGGTGTCAGGGGCTGGCTACGTCACTTGGGTTGAGTGGTCAGTGATAATGAAACGTTGCACGCCACGCTTGCTTCATTTGGCTGTCTGGACAAGCCGTCCGTGAGTCGTCTTGCCACTCCATGAAACACCACCTGTTCCTCAGGGCACGCACGACCCGGAGGACAAGCGAGTGTTGCCTGTCAAGACACGTTGTGGTTGAAGGCGAGGACACACACAAAGTGTTTCATCCTTTAGTCTCCTAGAGATAAATCCCGTGGTCCTCGAGGTACAAACTATGTGAGCATGAAGTGAAGTGGGTCGTGATCTCACACACTACATCACTGAATGTCCAGTTATTAGCCCCTTCAAGACCCCCCGGCATGAGGTACCTGGAGCTCTGCAATCACTTCATTAACTCTCGTTAATGGTCTACTGAGCCTTATGGACTGTTGACTCAGCAACGTGTTCTCTCACCTTCTACACCCAAATTTTGATTGTCAACATAGCGTCAACATTCCCGTGCATTAGATAAATGAATAGCACTACAATATTGACGCTCCCTCGGGTTAGTAATCACTGGCCTCCTCAAGTTAGGTGGGTCGTCTAACTTCGTACGCATCTGCTTGGGAAAAAGCACTTAAAATGTTACGCTTGACGCATCGCGTATATACTTCAAGAAAAATCTCGATTTCTTATATACGTAAATTGTGATTACTTTATGGTTCTGTCGCATTTTAATATTTTTTTAGAATTATTTATATTATTTAAATTCATAACAAAAACTTGCTGAGAAATGTTAAGAATAAAAATTTTCATCTGCAATTCGACGTTAAATTTAGCGAAAAAACATCATTTTCTGTAGTGTTACAACTACTTGTTTTTGCACAGTGTCAAAGGCGTCTGTAGCAATGGATATCGAACTTTCATTATATTTGCAACAAGTTCTACAAATCCTGACTCACATATGTTGTGTACAGGCCGCCCCTGCAATACTGAAGTCCTTCCACAGACACCCTCTGGAGTCACGAACCACCGGATACAAACCACTCAACAGGAACAGGCAACAGGTGATCTCACTATCGCTTGAACCAACTGGAGACACAGTATCCATAGTGTAGCGGAGATGGTTAGCCACCCTGGAGGCTGTGACCCCCGCTGATATGTCCGGATGAAAGGTAGTGGCGTATCGCACACAAATGAAATTATAGATTATAAAGCATCATTATAGATTATGAAGCAATGTTAAAGACTACCTAAACTACCCGTCTTTCTGACCTGTATTATTACATAGTTGCCGCTTCCTTTTCTCCATTCATCTTAATTTCTGCTCTTCCATCACCACTATTACTTCTATTCCAGTTGTTCTCATGTATTGTTTTTCTTCACGTCCCATATTACAGCCTCTCCCACCAGCAATATTACCCATTATATTCACTTTTTGTCTATTTTCTTTTTATCAGCAGTGTCCCATTTCCAGATATTCTACAGCTTTCCTTCCGTTTCCGTATTCTTTCATCGTTCGTTTCATTCACTCTTAGAAGCATGGAGGCGGTGCATAGTTGATCACTGTTCTCAAACCCCGTTCGATATTTTCCAGAAGACTTTGCGCAAAAACTATGATGCGTTGTTAATTAAATTTATTCCGCTTATCTATATTCATATGCAAATTATCCTATTATTAGATTATCTCGATTTTTTTCTCTCATTTTTTGCAGCGTTGTATTCTTTCTTCTTCTTGCAAGCAATTTTGCTGTGAAAGCAGGAATTGTTCTTCCTTGATTACAATCATTTCCTCCTTAATGGGGGTTAAAGTTGTCTCGTATAAAGGCCTTCGGAGTAAATTTGTGACTTTAACTCTGTATTTGTCTTCCTTTTCTGGAACGGGTTCATGGC
Source organism: Procambarus virginalis (assembly GCA_020271785.1). Taxonomy (NCBI): domain Eukaryota; kingdom Metazoa; phylum Arthropoda; class Malacostraca; order Decapoda; family Cambaridae; genus Procambarus; species Procambarus virginalis. The sequence goes on along the minus strand of WNGS01039543.1, from coordinate 9,426,943 downwards.
AAGGAAATCCTGCGTTTATTTCAAAGCTCGAGTGAAAAGCTTTGGTGGATAAATAGAAGCTTTTTTCATTTAGCGTCAGTTATCGTCATCAAGTCCAAGGTAAAGTGCTCAAAGTGTAAACTTATAGCGAAAGCTTATAGTGTAAGATTCTTGCATCCAACCTTCACTGATATCCTGGTGATGTTGCCATCTCAACATCGTTAACTCAGTATGTGCTGACTTGGCAGCCACCTCGTCGTGCATGCCGCCATTCTTTCGGTCACCGGCAAGGGCTGACATTCCGGTAGGACTATCATTATACACCGTCCATTACATTTACGCCAAAGAAGGTTTTACCAGGGGAAGGCCGGCCCTGACCTTCCTAATGCCGGGGAATCTCAGCACCAAGGCTTTAACTTAAAACAGAGATATTACACAGAGAATGAACGTGGTGACAATGGAAGGGAAAAAGAGAGGAATGAAGGGAAAGTAGGGGAAGTAGGGAAAGAGAGAGGAAATACGAATGTGGTAGAGCAAGAGGGGACTGAGGGAAGAGAGGAGGGGGAGATATATAAGGAACGGAGAGGGAAAATATTGGATTGTAAAATATGAGGAAATTTGGGAGATAGAGCCAGAGAAGGGGAGAGAGAGATGCAGAATGACGGCGAGATGACGAGAGGGAGAAGAGGAGGAAAAAAAGTGAGGTTGAAACAGGGAGAGACAATGACGATACGGAGAGGAGGAAAGAAGCGAGAAACAGAGGATGAGGAGGGAGAAATGAGAGATGGAGAGAGGGCAAAGAAGGTACGAACTACACACTCAACGGGATAAAACAATAGTCAACAGCTATGCAGTCTACCTAAACTACTCTTCACCACAATCAATGGGATACGACAGTAGTCAACAAGCAACTTAAAGCAATTACTCACCATTATAATTGCCACATCTTTAAACCCTCTTCGTTTTAGCATGTACCATTGTTCCTTAAAAGATGCATTAAATAATTTCTTTCCGCCTTGTACGGTAGATTGGTCGGGTTGTTGAAGTGTCGGCGTTGTGTAGGTCGTACGTGGTTTAGATCGTGGTAGTGAGAGAGGGTCGTGCCTTGGTGTGGCTCTCACGGCCCTAATGGTGGTCGGCTAGGCACAGAAAGGAGGGCAGAGGGCGACAACCAACAAGAGTGGATAGGCTGGCGGGCGGCAAGGAGCAGTGGCGGAGAGGCCGGCTAGCGGCAAGGAACAGGGGTGGAGAGGCCAGCGAGCAACAGGGAGCAGGGGCGGATCGTCTGCAGTGAGGTCAGTCTGCCACGGCTAAGCCATCTCCTGCACCTGTGGCTTCATTTCTCACTCATTTGACCTGCCACAACACAGACTAGACGCCGTTTATCCCGTCCTAGTGTTGAGACAGCGCGGTGGTCCTCTACCTCGTGGGCTCTCTCTAAAAGGAAGTCCAAATAATCATGTTAATTAGCCGAAAATTTACCACGGTTCAGCCGGGGTAGTACCGGGCCTGGAATTAACTAGTTGCCAACTGTGGCCTAACGTTGGCGGGTTGAGACGGGCGGTGTTACCTGCCTGAAGAGGTTTTTCAAAATGCACTTATTTTTATCGCTTTCATTTGTAACGTTTTTCTAATTATTCTGTGGAAAAGTCACCCCCCATCACACCTCAAATGGGAAGGTAATCAAAGCGGAATTCCTGCAGTAGTAAAAAGTACCGAATCTGCTCTTAAACGAGAAGAAAAACTGATTGCAGGAGCAACCCCACTATCATGATCATTAGAGCACTAATTCATATCATCAGGAGACCTGGGTCTTCCATGTTATTGATGCTGGAGACGTCGTGGAGTGAAATAATATTATAGACCGCAGAGATCTCTACGTCATGCTGCAGTATGCTAGCGTTATAGAGGCAGCAGTGGTACTTAACCCGTCGTGTAAGCCTAGCAACGAGAAGCGGCTGCGGCACCACGAATCGTCCGGGTCTGGCCAACCGACCCTGCCGCCATTAGTTCCTGTTTGTATATCTGCTCCCACGTCAGGAACGGCGATATTAACGTAATAATTATAGAGATTATTATCCTAATTAACTCCGCGGATTTAGCCGGCTCGTGTGCTGGTGTTCGGAGATCTGAAAGCACTTTGTTCATTTGCGAAAGTCCACAGTTTTTTTTCTCTCCCTTATGCGGGTGGAATTATTGAAGAGCTTTATTCTAAACCCTGAACTCTGGAGATTCTGGGATAATAATCTATGTGACTTAACAAAGCCCTGAATAGGGCGGGGAAAACAGACTTCCTGTTGATGGCTCTCCTATATTTTGGCTTGAATTTGCTCATGAAATTAACAACTTCTTGTTATTATAACAAGAAGGACTCAAGTGGAAAGGTAATCAATGTTTGTTGGGGAACAGTCAGGAAAAGAGCGACGTTGTGCCTTTCAACACATTGTAATTTAACATAAATTGAAAATACGGGATTAATAGGTATATGTTTTTCCTATTAGAATAAATATATTTGTATTCATGCAGGTACCTGGACTATATAAAGGGTTCCATGGTTTGTGTTTAGGCGATTTTAAACTATAGTGATTTTTAAATCAATGATAAATAAAGCTTCTAAATCAAAATCTTGAGTATAAATTATATAACATGTTATGTTATTATTGTGATTTTGTTAGTTAAATAATTCACTCCAAATCAGTGTAGTCTATAATCTGTCCCAACTATAAATGTACAAACATTTCAGAATAAATCATCTAACTTAGAATGTTAGAATAAAGTTTCTAACCTAGAATGTGAACAAAGGCATTTTAACTCAAATACGCACAGGCCTATTTTGTAATTAGCATTCAAAACTAGAGGCTACGCGTTTCGTACCCAAATATTTCATATGATGCGAGAGGAAATAGGTTTTTCCAGAGACAGAAAACGCGGTATTTCCGAAACGTGCAGCATGTCCAGACAGGGGAAAATTATACTGTATTCTTGACTGAAAAGCATAGGGCTGGCATTTCCGTTTCCATGGCCCAACACGAGAAGCTCTAGCAACGAAACTGGTTGTAAGTACGAATTGCAACGCATATTAACGTGCAATTGCAAAGGCTATGACAAGTATACCCACCATGTACGGCACTTGCATGCACAGACTGCGCACGAATGTGCACACCGCACGCATTTAGCACACGGAACACGCACACACTACACACAAGTGTATACACACGGCTCGCACATGTATGTATACACGCCACACGCATGAACACACGACATACGCATGTACACACGACATACGCATGTCCACACAGCATACGAATATACACGAACCAGTTATCACACACAAACCACAACAATACAAATACAATACGGACGTATAAGCTCTTAATAATTACCAGAATGAGTTCTTGCGCATGTGTGCGCGCTCTCTCCGTATGCGCCTGCACACACACCACCTGTGTACACACACACAACATGTGCGCGCGTACTCCACTCCACATAATTAGTAAATATAACAGGCGGTATGAAGGGCTATAGGGTTAGGCCTCAACTCATTAAACTATCGCTGGGAACATATGTCAGCAACGACAGTATGATTGAGAAAGGAGGAAGGGTACGGCACGTAGGGGAGGAGGTAGAGCTGGTAGGAGAGGTGTACAGCTCATAGAGAAGGCGTAGAGCTCGTAGGGGAGAGGTAGAGCTCGTCGGGAATGGAATGAAGCTTGAGAAACAGATAAACGATATAGATATTATACAGATTTATCTCAGCGTAAGTTAGGTGGGAAAATGGAACGAAAATGACCATTGGTGTTAAACTGAACTCCATTCACTATTTAAAACTAAATACAATAGAAAAATAAACAACGTGTTATTGCATTAAACCGGTGGGTGGAAAGGTGGGGTCCAGGAGCAATATTTCAGTCCTGTAGACACGAATAAGTGAGAACAAACACGTGCGTACAGGATCAAGAAAAATAGAGGAATAATGTAAATGTGATATATAGAGAGGCAGTGTATGAGAGGAATAGTGTATTTACTATTTATGCCTGCAGGATCGAGCTGTTAGCTCTTGGACCCTGCCTTTCTAACTATTGGTTGTTTAATGTGCTGACTCCTGACCTACTTTCTTCTATTATATCTACTACATATATTTCTAACACACACACACATCACCAGGATGCAGCCCGTAGCAGCTGTCTAACTCCCAGGAACTTATTTACTAAGTGAACAGGCATATCAGGTAAGAGCAAACGCCCATTTGTTTCTGCACGGCCGAGAATCGAACCCGGACCCTTAGGACTACGAACCCTGAGAGCTGTCCACTCGGCGTGTGTGGTTTTTTTTGTGGGGGGGGGGGGGGGCAGGCCTTGGTATATGGGGAGCATGGGCGCGGTCTACTTTCTGCCTTCACTACCACAGCCACACGCCCTCCTCTACTACAACCACACGCCCTCCTCTACTACAACCACACGCCCTCCTCTACTACAACCACATGCCCTCCACTACCACAACCACAAGCCCTCCTCTACCACATCATCCCAGGATATGGGAATTAGGGCTCCTGAGGCGAACTTAGCATGAGTTGATGAACCTCCTCGTTGTTTCCCTCGCTTGTTTCATCAATAATTACGAAGCATCGGTACTGGCGAAGACAGTCGAGAGTGTTGCCATTGGTTTACAGCTCTTCGTTTTCTCTCCCTTCTCGTGTATTTGTGGAGAGTGAAACAGTTCAGTACAAGTTTTACCAAATGTTGAACCGACTCTCTTCATCTTCCCAAAGGTGTGGGCTTGTATTAGGACATCATCTGCATGTCCCACTTGTTGGTTTTCTTCCGGAAATTCGATATTGGGAATCTCGACCTTCCTCCTCCCTCCACGGAAGTGAGGAAGTTGGGGTAGAAGGAAGGAAACAGGCTCAAGTTAAAAAGGAAGCAGTGAAAGAAGAGGGAAAGAGGAGGGGTTAAAATGTGAAGAATGGAAGAAAGAAAGGTAGAGTACAGGGAGGTAAGGAGAGAGGGAGTAATGAAAGGAGGAAAAGAGGAAGGAAAGGGAAGGTTAGGGGTAGATTTGAGTGGGAGGGGACAGAGGGGAGGGATGAATGGACATCACACAAAAAAATACAGCAGAATATGTTTGGAACAGAAACAGAGGAAGCGAGACACATGTACAAATTTAATTTCCGAAAAAGTGTTCACACAAGTTACGATGGACCAAAAAAAAACGTTAACATTGAAATAGGCAAAAATACAGATACAGAAATTGTTGCATAAAAACGCATGGGAAAGAAATATAAAAGAGACGGACTTTAAATAATANAGGAAGGGAGGCTGTGTTAAAGTCAACCCGCACTGGTATCTGATTGGCTGTCGCCTTCCCGTTGACGTTGAGCGGTACCAATGATCGGGGAGGATCTGGTCGTTAAGTGGTAAATAGGCAGTTCCGTTTCGTGTCGAAGCGGAACCCTTTCCGCCAACCAATGGTTCTCTTAGCGAAAGCTGCCGTCGGCTTTTATTTACCCTTCTATTTTTTTTCTGTCTTTTCTGGCTCATGTCAGCCTCTTGGCACACGCTGGTAATGACTTTCCTTAAGTGAAGGAAAGAAAATATTCAGTTTCCGTTTGAAGCGACCTTTATTTTTAAGCATTTTGGGAATTAGTAAATTATTTTTGCACTTGTGTGGGGACTTTTTTGCAGATGGGGTCGAGGAAGGTCGTTCTAGGTGTTAGTGGGACTGGAGGGTCAGTATTAACTGCATGAAGACTAAACCACACACCAGAATATGAAGAGACGACATCGTTTCGGTCCGTCATGGACAATTATTAAGTCGATTGTGAGGGAGCGAGATGATTGATGACTATTAAGCCACCCAAGATGAGCACGGGCATGAATAGCCTGTAATATGGGAGGTAAAAATAAAGATAAGGATACTAAATAGGACATGATTCGGTGTGTGAGGAAATATAGAGCAGCCGTCACACGGTATAAGGTAGGGCAACATGCTAGGTGGAGACGGTTTAAAAGAAGGAAGTTATGTATTGTAACAAAGGTTAAATAGCAATTCACGTGGATCCCTGTACACATGATGTTATGTTTCCCTCGAGAACAGGACCTTAATTTTCATTCATTAAAGTCTGAAGCCGTCCTGTTATCAGGACGAATCTTTTTTTTTTACACCGTTTAGTCTTATTATTATGGGTTTTCCATAATATAAAGCAACGTACGCGCAAATGCATAAAAAATTAATCTGTGCTTCCTCCCATTCAAAATTTCCCATTAGACTCAAACTGACAACCAAAACATTTGTTATTAAGAGTATAAGCAAACTCCTGGAGTTACTTTCCCCTCACTTGAACCTTCTAAAAAATCGAAATAAAAAAACAGAAACTATTAAATACAAACTTAGCGTTAACAGTGATCGAACTTGACAGCACTGAGTGCTTATCACAATGATTACCAGAATACATTGTTGGGTGAGAGTTCATTTATGAATGCCAGACGTGTGGTCGCTTCGCTGATATCATCACAGGTCGGTCGAGTGGACACGTTAATAATGCAGAATCGTTGCGTTAAGATTTATTAGATAGCAGGAGGGATTGACATTTAAGAACGAAACGCTTTAACAATCGATCAAGAATATTTTAAGGCTCCTTGGTGGTGAACCTGGCAACATTAGCGCTCTGTCTCTCATCAGCGGATAATTTAGTCAATTTTAAATCATTGAAGATCTGTTCACCTCTGATGCTGTAGGTACAAGTGACGAGTCAACACTGAGATAACAATGTAACAATTCTCTTCAATCAACTTGCTCATAAAATTCTCAACACAACCAACATGGAGCAAGTTTTTAGCAACAAGATTGCGAGATAAAAAGACAAAGCGGGACTGATGACTCACTGTATGCCTCACAAAACTGCAATTATAGAAGGATTATTATGCTAATTTGATGTAGAGATTGAGACAAGCTATCAAGCAATAAACGTGAACAATAGACTATGCACAAGACGCCGTTATTGAATGAGCCTGGAGCAGGCGAATCACTCACCAACTGTCCAGATCGATCTCCGTAATCATATTACCGAAGTCTTATCGTTGCAGTAAAAGATGATTAAACTTGGCGACGTCCATCGATAAATGGTTGAGGGTGCTTGTCTGAAGTCCTGTTTTACTGAATTACAAATGGTACATGCAAACAAATATGTTTCATCTTGTTCGTGCACAATCCCTGGTAAATTGTACGTACTTGTCTACCTTATCTATTCCCCTGAGATTTAATTTCTTTTGTCTTTCCTTTTCAACTCATACCTCTCGAATCTGGGACTAGTCTGGTTGCATGCTTGTGAACATTCTTCAGTTCCCTTTTGTGTTTAATCACACTTTTAAACACAAAACGGAACGTGGATGTAGAAAGGGGGAGGGGAGATTTGGATTCTGGAAGGGGGAAAGAAGGAAGAGAAAGGTTGTAGGAAAGATGAGGGGGCAGAGGTAGCCTCAGGGAGGGGGAAGGGGGAAATGTGCTGCAGGGAGGGAAAGGGGAGAGGTGACTGCAGGGAGGGGAAGAAGAGAGGTGGAAAGGGGAAGGGATAGAGGTGGCTGCTGGGAGGGGGAAGGGATAGAGGTGGCTGCAGGGAGGGAAGGGGGAGAAGTGACTGCAGGGCTGCGATAACCGCTCCAGCTCCTCCAGGGATTATTCATACCCAGGCCGATTTCACACTTACCGATTCTCCATACCACTTTTTTGACGCACATTGCAATACATATTTAAAAACACAACAAAAACATTAATAATATTTATTATATGACACTATCTCATTCCCTAAAACTGTATAAATTGCATAAATCCATCGTCTGGTACCAACAACCTGCTAGTTCTCTGTTGACCGCCCCGTGATCTCCTAATAGTATTGTAAATATTTGTGTAAATATTTAAAATTTACATAAATAAATCCCATTTAGGTAGCTTAAAACATTTAATTTCATTTATACAGCAGTAAATATTTGGGACATTGTTTGGGATATACAGATATAATGGGTGAGGGATACGCCTCGATTTAGAATATATTTAACATTACTTTCAAGTTGCTAAGTATGTTTCAAGCTAGAGCTGCAGTAGCTCAATCCACAGTCTGTATCAGTGTGGGGCTACATCTAATTTCCTTAATACAATTTTGTGCTAGTACCTATTTATTTACAAATGAAATGTTACACTATGTCTTGGTTGCTAATATGTTGCCAGTCGTTAATCTCTGCCTAATACAATAATCGATATATTATATACCATTTCTTACTGTCTAATGCTACGATAGGACAGTATATTTGGTGCCTTTATAATATAGCCATAATTCTAGTTTATTTTTTAAAGACAAACTTGCCAACGAGTTCAAAAGATAAAATAGTTAAGTTTTTTTAATGTGATTCATATTCTCTTTCAAGTCTTCTTAAAGATTCCGAGGGCAGCAATTTGCATAGTCAAAAGCCTCTGGGCCTAACTTCAGAATGTCGTCGAGTGTTCCACCGAAGGTGTCCAATCATACTATAGCGAGATAGTGGGAGGGATGCTTCTTCCCGACAACCTGTAAGGTTACGTTACTGGAGAAGTTTCAAAGAAGACAAATCTAATTTACATCACACCCAAGTCACTGAAGCTTACATACCACATCTTGGTGTCGTGATCTATGAAATGCTGCAGCAATATCCAAGGTTTTACATATATTCCATTCTTCCATTTTCTGTCATCTCGGGTAACACATCGAAAAACTTTAGTTTTTTTTTAAATCTTACAGGCAAACAAGAACCCAGTAAAAATATCCCTTTATGCCATTATACCAGACGAACGAAGCCCCCCCCCCCCCATGATATAAAAAGAAGACAAACTCATCCAACTTGTAAAATAGATATGAGCAAAACCTTTTCATATACAAATTTAAATTAATGAAACCCTCAAATATCAATTATTAGATAAGGAAAACCCTCATATAAATTTCAGTAACGAACCTTTATATATATATATATATATATATATATATATATATATATATATATATATATATATATATAATATATATATATATATATATATATATATATATATATATATATATATATATATATATATACACACACACACACACACATCAGGCTAATGTATTAATTCCAAGTCACAACTACATGAAGAAATCTTCTTTCAAAAGCATATTAAAGAAACCTTTTGCCATCAAGCTCACATCTCTAAGATTTACATTGGATAAAAATAACTAAGCTGACTTATAACGTTGAGACATTTAAAGATTAATAAAACACCGCAGGAAAAATAGACTTTCCAAGAGTTAAAAATTCAATTAAAGTCATGTTAAGTCCAATATGAAAAACTATCATCCTGTTCCTAGACAGTCTCGTAAAAAAAATTCCATTATCTCATAGTAAAATGTTCTTTTCTCATTCCACTCTCTCGCGTTAATTCCCAAGACGCGGCCTTGTGATAGACTCAGAAATCCGCTGAAGCGATTGTTGAATAAATTCTTTTCTAATAATTCGGCGAGATCCGCTGCAGCCCACTTCAAATCATTTTTTTTACCCAATTAACTAATTTTATTTTCTAGCTCATGAATTTATCTTAAGTCTGTCCTTCAATACAGATTTTTGCCTCTTGAAGGATTCCATTCTAAAAAAATTACCTCGTTTCAAAAGAAAATGAGATTATCCATATTGTGAAGTGTGTTTACGGTCTCACAAATGTTGAATCAATGCCTGACAAAATAAATCAAAATTTGTAATTCCTTTAAATGTTTATCTTCACTCGAGAAAAATTAATTTAGAGTGTAATATTCAAGTGTTGTGTCAGCAAATAAATAAATTTTGATAGAATTTACAGATATATTTCTGCAGTTACAGCTGATTTTAACATCAAAACTTTACATTAGGTAAAGAATTAAAGTACATAAGAATTAACGAACCCCGCAGTAGGCATGCTGGCCGATCCCATTTAAATCAAACTGCCCTCACATATATATCTCCTAAAACGAAATTTACCCAGCTTTCCGACATCATTGCTGGTTCTGACTTCTTCCGACAGTCACTCACCTTTCACCATTGTTACCTGTCACTGTCATCTATAGCCAAGTCACCGCTGTCTGTCACCCCTCTTCACAGTTGTCTGGCATCTCTCCCCACAGCTGTCACCCCTCCACAGCTGTCTGTCACCATACCCCACAGCTGTCACCACTCCCACAGCTGTCTTTCGAGTCTTCCCACATGTCACCTCTCTCCACACTAAATATGACTACCTCTGTAATTCTACTCCCTTTATTTCCTCCTCAAAATGTTTGCTCGCTTTCAATGGAGCTTCACTACTATATCATGTTTCTCTCTCTCTCTCTATCTCTTTTCCTCGTTTCATGACTCGTGCTCACTACCCTCCCTACTCTTCTTTACGTTCTTTCCCTCCGTCTCTCACTTCTCAGCTTCAAGTACCACAAGTGCTCAGTACAATTAAGAAAATTTTAATGCTACAAGAGCTACTTATTAAGAAGGGAAGGGAAGTAGCAGAGAAAAGCGCCAAGCCATTACAACTATATAGCGATGGGATCAGGAAAAGTATTTGGGATGGGACGGGGAGCGGAAGCTATGGTGCCCAACCACTTGGACGGTTGGGATTGAACACCGACCTGTATAAAGCGAGACCGTCGCTCTTCCATCCAGCCCAAGTGGTTGGGCTTACTTATTAAGAGCTGCAATAAGTATTTACACAATCGGACGCCATTACCAAGATAACCTGAAGATACCGGGAAGTGAATCTTGGTATATCATCATGATTGAAGTATTCAAGTGTATGAATGGTATAAAACGTGGAATTCTACACGGTACCAAATATATCAACACGAAACACTAGATACAATTTAGGCAAGATTATAATTAAAAAGACCTTGATATATATTGGTTGGGAAATAGTGATTTTACATTTGCGGAGCAAATTCCTTGTAATTTAACTCATGTGTAGTCGCTGGGTTATTTTTAATATAGTTTGGTTACACCTGGGAGCTTGGAACACTGAGCCTTCCTAGAGTGTCACACGATACACCCCAGGTACACTTCTCACCACGTGACCTCAACATTAGCATAGACGAAATCCCTCAAAAACATTGAAATGTGACGAGAAAACTTTTCAGTGCCGAATAAGTGCCTGTCAAGTTTGCTTCAGAACTTTCTGACCTTTTCATCTTTCACCCTTGTATTTCGAACTGGATGTGACAGAAGCCAGTATATGACATAACAGAAGAACGAGATGACAAAACAAGAATTTGATATGAGAGAAACAAGAACTTGACATGACAAACAAGAACTTGACATGGCAGAAACAAGAACTTGACATGACAAACAAAAACTTTATAGATATGAACAAGAACTTGACATGACAAACAAATTTATCTGTCAAAAACATGATCTGCATATGACAGAAGCATCTGAACTTAATGTGACTGAAACAAAAAATTAATATGACAGTAACAAGAACAGGATGTTTTAAAAAATCAAAAGCTCGACAGTGCTGGCCCATCAGGAGCTCGACTTCGCTATACCATCAAATTAAATATATTTACAAGAGTTAAGATAAAGAAAACCAGGTGTTGCCATCAGTGTAGCCGATACAAATACATATATATAAAAGAATAATTCGGAATGAGTTGATGGAGTCCTTCTGGAAGTGTCAAGAACCTGTTCCTCCCCAGATGATATCCGAACTGAAGATGGATCACCTTAATGGATTTTCCTGATTGGTCCGTCATCTGATGTCGCGTTATATGGACAGACGTCAACTTCGTTCTTCCTTAACTGCGTTAGTGAAGAACTTGTTTTTTAACCGCATCCAGATCTTAAGTCAGCTTGTTCTTACGATCTGACACGCGTTAAATTTAAAGTAAATCTGCCTGACATATTGTGTACGAAACTAGGCGATCCACCTAATCTATCGAAGTCGATACTCATTAGTCCTAAGAAGCGTCAAAATTGCAGTGCACTAAATTTAAGCGACTGTTGACGCTATCACGATTGAGGTGCATTTGAAGTGAGGACATGTTGCTAATTAGCCCATAGGTGGGCATACACATCACCTGTTAGCTATAGGTGGGCACACACATCACCTGGTACCTATAGGAGAGCACAAGCACATCACATTAGATGAGCACGCTCATCATCTGGTACCTCTCCCTCCCTCCCCAATAGCTCTTCATCTCAAGCACCTTATTTCCATTCTTCAGTAGAGCAGATTGGGGATGTCTGAAAGTGCGACATAAGAGCCTTCAAAAGTTGGTCATATAGAGATTCCACTGTAAAGGAGAGACTAGTTGAAATATAATATAAGGATCCAGAACATAAAGAAATGAAAACTAATGAACTCTTAAAATAAATGGTAATAAAATACAAAAATACTGTGCAATTTTCAGCTAAATATAGTTAAAAGAATTTACACAAACAAGACACGACTGATTGAATTATGTTAAATACATTTCCTTTTAAGATACCGGTAAAGAGTTTGAATAGAAATTATTAAGAATGACTCCTTGAGGCTTCTGTTGCAGTTTTGAAAGTCAACACTGACCAACTCTCCCTTCCGCCTTGTTTAACTATTCAAAACGAAGCAAATCTTCAAATTCCACCGTGGGTACGTCTGTCCTATATTTAACATTCAATAAACGGAGCATCGATGCAACATCGTGGGAATAGTGTCGCCAACATTACAAAATCTATGGTGCAATGAGCCCCGGGAATGACAAGCAAGCCAGCTGACTCTCGTACTCAACACCATCCTGGGAATAGTCACCATCACTACAAGGTATCTCACACCTCTCATGCTCCCCCAACAATAGAACTAGTGCTGGGAACCAATATAAAAAATGTTTAATATTTCCCAAATTAACAAACAAATCCAATTAACTGGCAAGTAGAAAGACCAGTTAAGTCACACGTTCGACTGGCTAATTAAGATATCGCCGAAGAACAATGTGGATTAGAAGAGTTCACACGTTTAGAAATTCATGGCCCTCCACTCACGTCACACCTTCTGACTCGGCAATGAGGAAATGTCCATGAATCTTGAAGCTTGCCGACCTCCTGTGCTAGCCAGCAGCTGTTATCGTAATGAAGGCTTAGCCCTCATTTGCTTCGAATATCGTTATCGTTAAGAATAACGTATTGACTTTTCCCAATAAAATAATTACAAGGTGTCAAACTGGCCGCATATATTTGTGGATCCCGTGCACCTTGGGGTCAAGCAACCCAACGTTCGAATTATGTCTCCGACATCACATGAATACTGAGCGTCATCAGTGGTCCTTGCGTTGGGAATATCGGAGATGTTATAACATCAACCGATATAGCTAACTATAGGGGTGTATTCTGCGATGCTCGGGGTGTTGAGTGCTACCTTTTCAATGCATAGTATCTTTAGCATTGTAAGCATCTTAATTACATTCATTACTATAAATATTTTCACTACTCACTATCTTTCATAGATGTGTTATAACTGTAATCACCTCAAACACAAATTTTCCATATTTTCTACTATATTTCCTACCCTTCACCACCTTCCCTAACCTTCACTAATTTCCTTCTCCTTCATCACATTTCCTCTTCAGCAAAAAGCCCACCTGTCACCACCCTCCCAACCCTTTACCACCTCCCTTATCCTTCTTTGTTTTCCCTACCCTTCTCCACTTTCCTTACCCCTTCTCCACCTTCGTAATGGTTAACCATCCTTCGTTGATGACCATCCCTGGACACAGAGCAGTCCCCCTGCAAAGTCTGGTAAGGCTTGCCCCAAGTGCCTGGCTTCCATCCTCGAACGACATTCTTTTTCTATAGATTTCAAAGTAAATATTTAATTAAAATAATTTTAGCAGTAAATAAAGAAAATATGTAAACGATATAAACAACGGGAGGGGTCCAACCTTCTCTGGCAGACAGCTTCACTCCAACAGCATTAGAGAGTAAATATTGGCTTCGATAATTGTTGAAATGTTGGCGTTTAAGTTCCTTCAATGGGACACAACCAGCACGTGTCGCACGCTCAGGAAAGCACAACAATTCCCACAGCTGGGAGTGGGATGCCAGGTGTAGTGGAACCTGGGAGAGATATGCCAGGTGTACAGGGATCTGGGAGTAGTATGCCAGGTATTCAGGGATCTGGTAGTAGGTTGTCAGGTGTGCAACCTTTAACTCTCCCCCTTAGATTATTGAAACCGAACGGTTGGGCTAGATGTTATATGCGATTCTATCACTGCTTTTTCACAACTATTTTCTGCGTAGACCTTTTATACATTGTGATTTTCTTCAATGCTATATTTTTCTATAATGATCTGCTTCTTTGCCTCTACGCACTGTGTAAAACCATGGTTTAATGTTTTTTTTCATTATTTGTGCATGCGCTAGGATGAATGCTTTGAGCATGCACTAGGGTGAATGCTTTGTTCATGTGCTTGATGAATGTTTTGTGAATGTGTTAAGGTAACTGATTCGTGCATGCGCTAGGGTGAATTCTTATTACCTGCAGCAGGGTGATTGCACACACGTGTTCGGAAGAGAGCAAGTGATATATGGCACGAGGAACAAACTCGGGTCCGCTGGCAGTTTTGTTTATTGTTTGTGGACACGGCCAAGACACGGTAAACAAGCACTCTCGTGTCTGTTTGAAAGCTGCATTGCAAAGCATCTCTGTGTTGAGCAAACAATTATAATAATCCATGCACTAACCGCGGTAACGCCAGACATTTATCAAAGATAATGGAGTGCCACTAATGATTAATGGCTCTGTCATTAGGGTCTCAAAACACATTTTACGGTGAGTAATGTACAGGTTTTTTCCCCCACAGCTTGATCCTGCAATCTTTTTCGACGCTGAGAGCAGAGGGTGTGGCACTATCAATAGACGGGGCTCTCTATACAGTAAAAAACATAGTGAACTTTCAATTGAATTTTCCAGACAGCGGCCAATACTGTGTGTAAATAATGCTCAGGTCTGAAAGCTGACTGAATCCAGCTTCAAAAGTTACACTAAAGTTTTCAGCCTGGAACATCTACACATCAGTGTTTCATGAGCACAACACAAGTTAAAAGTTCGATATTAATGAGCTCTTTAGGGTTAGCCAAGAGTGTAGGGCCCTAAGTCTTCACTGGAGTAGAATTGTTGATGTTGTTGAGAGCTAAATACCTCCCAGATGGAACAGTGACTGATGCGTTTCAAAGCAACACTGAATAAGAATATAAGATTTGTGGAAACTGTAGAAGACCTATTGGCCCATACGCGGTAGACCTTATTTATCTCCGCCCAAATTAAAGGTGTAGTACACAATAATAATATTGTAAATAAAATACTTATCTGCATTTATATGCACAGAATCAGAAGATATAATTGCTTGAAGATAAACAGGGATGAATATAGAAAACAGGGAACTATTAGCTGTTGTCTATTTTACACAAATAGAAAGTTAGAGGAGGATGGGAGTAGCAATATATAAAAGAAAAATTAAAGCGTAGTGTCAAATTGGGAATCAAACTGAGCAACACGCAGAAACTGTTTGCAAATAATTAAACTAAAATAATGATAGCCTGATAATCAGATTTATATATAGGAGGCAAAATCTTGACAGCATGGAAGAAGGGCATATAGGAAGAGGAATCTACGGCAATACGTGTGACAATGTAAAGCAAATTATGTATCATAAACCGATTACGTCGAATAACAATGACCCAAATGGCCAATCGTATGACTGAAAATCCTCATTGGAAACCAAAAAGTTTGTATAATCTTATTAAATATATTAAAAATAAAAATTTAAAATTAATTATTTTTCGACTACCTAACCTACCTAACCTAACCTAACTTTTTGGCTACCTAACTTAACCTAACCTATAAAGATAGGTTAGGTTATGTAGGGTTGGTTAGGTTCGGTTATATATCTGCGTTAATTTTAACTCCATTAAAATAAAATTGACTTCATACACAATGAAATAGGTAGCTTTATTATTTCATAAGAAAAAAATTAGTGAAAATTTATTAATTCATGAAAACTTGGCTTATTAGGCAAATCAGGCCTTGCATAGTAGGCTGAGAAGTGCGTTCTGGCTACTAGGTACGACATATATATATATATATATATATATATATATATATATATATATATATATATATATATATATATATATATATATCTATATATATATATATATTATATATATATATATATATATATATATATATATATATATAA
>WNGS01039543.1:9371852-9382483 GCA_020271785.1 Procambarus virginalis | reverse complement strand
GTATACTCTTGTATACCTCTTGCAAAGCATAGTAGATCCGCTAGTTGTGAAATAAATTATAATACACGATATTTTCCTCACACCACAATCCACCATTCACTCTGACATTCCCCACCTAACTACCGCCCTGACTTCCATCATTTAACTATGCTCCCTTGTACCCACAAATATCGATCATCGACCTGGCTACTGCATAAAGATTTTGCACACGCTTGCTCATAAGTGCACACATTTGCTTACAATGCATGAAAACATTTAAGCGAGAGAGAAGATGAGTGGCAAAGTGAGAGTCAGAGAGACAAAGTCAAAGATAATGAAACAGACATATAGGCAGATACCATAAAACCGATACATACAGTACAAACCGACAAAGTGAGAGAGAGAGAGAACCACACAAGCAGGCATAACGTGAGAGGCAAACAGAATGAAACACACAGAGAGCAACAGAATGAAACATACACAGAGAGCAACAGAATGAAACAGACACAGAGAGCAACAGAATAAAACATACACAGAGAGCAACAGAATGAAACAGACACAGAGAGCAACAGAATGAAACAGACACAGAGAGCAACAGAATGAAACATACACAGAGAGCAACAGAATGAAACATACACAGAGAGCAACAGAATGAAATACACAGAGAGCAACAGAATGAAACATACACAGAGAGCAACAGAATGAAACATACACAGAGAGCAACAGATGAAACACCCAGAGAGCAACAGAATGAAACACACACAGAGAGCAACATAATAAGACAGAGACACTAAAGAGAGGTGTTGATGTACCTTTGCAATGTCGTATACGTTCCCCCTATATTATCGTTATTTGTTCATTTTTTCTTGAATTAATGATGCTGGTTAAACGTTGGCACCGTTGGGTATCCCATCTAGAATATAAATCAATTATATATATATATATATATATATATATATATATATATATATATATATATATATATATATATATATATGTTCGTATATAAGTTGTGGCCAAAACTTTAAAATCCTAAATCTCAGACTTTTAAACCTCGTTTTGGTGCGCATATTAGATGATGTAATTTTACCTTAATATTTCCCACAAAACTTATCATTCTTTCAAATTCCCACGTCCTTTTTCCTCCCCTTCTTATGTCTTACACACGATTCATCCTTTTCAGTTCTTCCCTCCGCTTCTCCACTCTAATCGTTCCTGACACTATTCACAGTCTCTAAATCTACCTTGTATCCTCTCTCATCACCTCTCTCTTTACACTACATCCCCTTCTCTTTCCTCTTTTGTCTCTCCCCTTCCACTTGCTTTATTTTTTCCCCAATCCTTATTCTCGTGCTCCGTCTCTACGACTCTCGGGCCTCTCTCTGCAGCTTTCAGCACCCAGACATGGATTACGTTTGACGAGGCTCCATTATAGAGATAAGCTATGGTGATAACGTGTGGCACGTCTCGTCCTCTGTGGCACGCCCCGTCCTCTGTGGCACGCCGCTTAGGCTGCCTCGCGCCGTCCTCTGTTCTTTGTGTGCGTCATAAATAATAAAAACAACAATGACTAACTACATAACCGTTCCCCTTCATCCTGGGAGTCTCACAGTACGCCACCTCTCCAAGCTACGACCTCCCGGTCCTTACTTCTCTGCAGACTGGGGGCTGCCCCATCACCCCTTCCACACAGCAGACTGGGGGCTACCCCACCAGCCATCCCCGCAGCAGACTGGGGGCTGCCCCACCAGTCCTCCCCCACAGCAAGGGGGACCGACAAGAATGAGAGGAGGGGATGAACCAGCCTTGCTGGATTTGATATTTACCGTAAATGAGTCGGATATAAGGGAAGTTAAGTTGGAAGCCCCCTTGGGAATGAGTGATCATAGTGTATTGAGCTTTGAGTACCTGGTTGAGCTAGGAATTATCACCCCCAAAAAAGAACTGGGAACCAAAGGGCTGGCGTACAGAAAGGGAAACTATGAGGAGATGAATAAATTCCTATGGGATATACATTGGGACACAGAACTCGGAACCAAGTCCGTACAAGACATGATGGACTATGTCACCCAAAAATGTCAGGAGGCTGTAAGCAGGTTTGTCCCAGCCCAACAGGAAAAAACAGAGAAGCAAAGGAAGAATCCGTGGTTTAATAGGGAATGTATGAAAGCAAAAGAGCTGAACAAAAGGGCATGGAGGAACTTCCGTAATAACAGAACACCAGAAAGTAGAGAGAGATACCAGAGAACCAGGAACGAGTATGTCAGTGTGAGAAGAGCAGCTGAGAAAAGGTATGAAAATGATATAGCTAACAAAGCCAAGACTGAACCAAAGCTACTACACAGTCACATCAGGAGGAAGACAACAGTGAAGGAACAGGTGATTAAACTTAGGGTGGGCGAGGACAGGTACACAGAGAATGACAAAGAGGTGTGTGAAGAACTCAACAAAAGGTTCCAGGAGGTCTTTACAATAGAACAGGGAGATATCACGGCGCTGGGAGAGGTGGCAGCAAACCAGGTGACCTTGGATAGGTTCGAAATTACAAGAGATGAGGTCAAAAGCACCTATTGGAGCTGGATGTGAGAAAAGCTGTTGGGCCGGATGGAATCTCGCCATGGGTATTGAAAGAGTGTGCAGGAGCACTTTGCTTACCACTCTCCATAGTGTATAGTAAGTCACTGGAAACGGGGGACCTACCAGAAATATGGAAGACTGCTAATGTAGTACCAATATACAAAAAGGGTGACAGACAAGAGGCACTGAACTACAGGCCAGTGTCCTTAACTTGTATACCATGCAAGGTGATGGAGAAGATTGTGAGAAAAAACCTAGTAACACATCTGGAGAGAAGAGACTTCGTGACAACCCATCAACATGGGTTCAGGGAGGGTAAATCTTGCCTTACAGGCTTGATAGAATTCTACGATCAGGTGACAAGAATTAAGCAAGAAAGAGAAGGGTGGGCGGACTGCATTTTTTTGGACTGTCGGAAAGCCTTTGACACAGTACCCCATAAAAGGTTGATGCATAAGCTGGAGAAACAGGCAGGAGTAACAGGTAGGGCGCTCCAGTGGATAAGGGAGTACCTAAGCAATAGGAAGCAGAGAGTTACAGTGAGGGGTGAGACCTCAGACTGGCGTGAAGTCACCAGTGGAGTCCCACAGGGCTCTGTACTTGGACCTATCCTGTTTCTGATATACGTAAATGATCTCCCAGAGGGTATAGACTCATTCCTCTCAATGTTTGCTGACGACGCCAAAATTATGAGAAGGATTAAGACAGAGGAGGACAGCTTGAGACTTCAAGAAGACCTGGACAAGCTGCAGGAATGGTCGAACAAATGGCTGTTAGAGTTTAACCCAAGCAAATGTAATGTAATGAAGATAGGGGTAGGAAGCAGGAGACCAGATACAAGGTATCATTTGGGAGATGAAATACTTCAAGAGTCAGAGAGAGAGAAAGACCTGGGGGTTGATATCACGCCAGACCTGTCCCCTGAAGCTCATATCAAGAGGATAACATCAGCAGCATATGCCAGGTTGGCTAACATAAGAACGGCCTTTAGAAACTTGTGTAAGGAATCTTTCAGAACATTATATACCACATATGTCAGACCAATCCTGGAGTATGCGGCTCCAGCATGGAGTCCCTATCTAGTCAAGCATAAGACTAAACTGGAAAAGGTTCAAAGGTTTGCCACCAGACTAGTACCCGAGCTGAGAGGTATGAGCTACGAGGAGCGACTGCAGGAATTAAACCTCACTTCGTTGGAAGACAGAAGAGTTAGGGGGGACATGATCACCACATTCAAGATTCTCAGGGGAATCGACAGGGTTGATAAAGACAGGCTGTTTAACACAAGGGGCACACGCACTAGGGGACACAGGTGGAAACTGAGTGCCCAAATGAGCCACAGAGATATTAGAAAGAACTTTTTTAGTGTCAGAGTGGTTGACAAATGGAATGCATTAGGAAGCGATGTGGTGGAGGCTGACTCCATACACAGTTTCAAGTGTAGATATGATAGAGCCCATTAGGCTCAGGAAACTGTACACCTGTTGATTGACGGTTGAGAGGCGGGACCAAAGAGCCAGAGCTCAACCCCCGCAAGCACAACTAGGTGAGTACAACTAGGTGAGTACACACACACTGGGGGCTGCCAACCAGCCCCCCCTACAGCATACTGGAGGCTGCCCCACCAGCCCTCCCCCACAGCAGACTAGGGTCTGCCCCAACAGCCCTCCCCCACAGCAGACTGGGGCTGCTCCACCAACCCACCCCCACAGCAGACTGGGGGTCGCCCCACCAGCCCTTCCCAACAGCAGACTAGGGATTTCTCAACAAGCCCACCCTACAGCAGACTAGGGGCTGCTCCACAAGCCCACCCCCACAGTAGACTGGGGGCAGCCCCACCAGCCTACCCCCACAGCAGGCTGGGGCTGCCCCCCCCCACACACACACACTACCTCCAGTACACATTAGCTTTTCGCTGGAACATATGCAAGTGATTCATGATACATGTTATCTATAATACGAACAGCTATACACGCGCTATCTGTTCACGCCTTTAGGAAGAACGTGCATAAAATTCTTATCTATAATGCAAAAATCTACAAGAAGACGCCCACGAGATATCTAGCGGCAATTTTTAAGCGTGTAAAAAAAAAAGAGGTGAATATACTTATCACGAACAAAAAACAGTTTCACATTATTCCAATATACCTGTGCAGCGGAGAAATGTTTTCTCAAGTATAACACCAGCATATATGAATAATTTGCTTGTCTGTACGTATATATCACTGCCTTCTTGCCAGCAATGTTTGATTAAAATACATGCAAGGAATCAGATATAATCATGTAAATATTGTGACAGTCGGTGCTTGGGACAACATTCCCGCCACAGAGCCGCACAGGACTTTGCACGTCGTACATCACGTAACTGACAACCGCTGCACGTCGAATGCGTCTTAACGAGGTCTTGGAACACGTCGCGATTAGGTGGAATTTCACGCACCTGCTGAAGTGCGGGTCCCCCGCTGGGCGGCACGGGGCCCGGGGGAGGAGGTCGTTGGTGGGAGGAGATTAGGAACACGGGGGCCCCAAGGGATTGGTGGGTTCCCATGGGAGGGCAGGAGAGGGGCACTCCAGGAGGGCATAACACCCCCTCCTGCAGCTGCTGGCTACGTCTGGCTGATGCCTCGCTGATACGCCCTCCCGGACACTGCTGAAGGGTACCTGGTGTGGGACCAGGTTGTGGGGTAGAGGTGTAGGGCCAGGTTGTTGACTGGTGTAGAGGCCAGCTTGTGGGGATGCTGGTGGAGCCATGTTGGGGTGTTGTTGTTGGGGTCAGGTTGTAGGGTGGTGTGGGCGTCACGTTGTGGGGCGGAGGTGTTGAGACTAGGTTGTGGGGTGAAGGTGTGGATGGCCAGGTTGTGATGTGGTACGTTGGTGGACCAGGCTGTGGGGGTTGTCGTGTGGGGGGCTAGGTTTTGGGGTGAAGGTGTGCGTGGTCCAGGATATGAAATGGTGGGGGAAGACCAAGTAGTGGGGTGTTAATGTTGGGCCAGGTGGTGGGGGGTCAAGTTGAGGGGTGAAAGTGTGGGAGCAAGTTTGTGGGGTAGAGGTGTTAGGGTCAGGTTGTGGAATGGAAGTGTGGGGTAGAAGTGTACCTATTATAGAGGTGTGATGCCAATGCAAAGATGGGTAGACCACTATGGAAGTTAGACAAAAACCTTAACGATAAATCCTTAGAGTGCCTCTGTGCTTCCATATTGAATACATGAAAATACAACAAAGATGATAAAAGCCAGAGTTTGCCAGTGAAGACTACTTATCACATGCCTCTGTATGAGTAACCATCCTGTGTGATGGGATTTTTTCCTAGCTTTTTGACACACTGAACTCCCATATAGTCTAGGGTAGCTGCACAAATGCAGATGCACCTAATGTATTAATAAAAAAAACGCCATGAAATTAAAAGTGATTTAATTTATAGTAGATTCAATAGATTTGTCCTATAGAAAACCTTAGAAATAGCTTACATTCATCTCAAAATCTCTTGACCTTTATACCCATGGATGATTTTTTCACCTTTCTCGAGAGTATTTCAGATGTATGCTTCACCTTTCTGAAGTGTAATTACCCCTTTCTCAAAAGTATTTAACATTTATCAAGTCAGTTTCCAAATGGTATTGTGACGTGTATTTAGGTTTTGATTTTGTTTCAAGAGTGCAACAGCATTGTTATCTTCAGTTCTCCATATATTGTGGCATTAGGGATGAACGCTGTCAGTGTTCCGTACTTCCTCCTTTATTTTGGCAGCTGCTGGATTTACCGGCAAATATGACATACATATTATTTGTCAAGAATACTTCGTGGAAAAACAAATTTTTCCTGTTTATCATACCTCTATTAAAAGCGATTTTCAGGTGGTTTTGTAGGGGAAACAAATGATTTTGTGCATATAAATACAATGTATATGCTCAGTTGTCGACCAAAAAAAGTGTTCTCTCCGCTAGCAAATACAGTACTGTACTTATTAAGGCTCAACACCCGTTATGAAGCTATGTTTTGTTTGTATCTGTCCGTCATGCAGGCTTTGAGAAGTTCATTAGCAGCTGGAAAAGGGCGTTTTGTCAGATATATACCTGAGGGCCACTATCTCTCTAGTGGCTTCGACGAGGACAAGAAGCCGGCGGCTCGTCAAACTCCCCCCACCCCACCCATTTTTCTTCATGATACCCAAGTTGAGACAGAGAAGGATTGTAAGATTCCAAGATGACTTAAACAAGCGGCAGCGTTAATTCGGAAAATGGTTACTGGAGTTCAACACCGGCAAGTGTATGGCAAAAGAATGAATTAACTAAAAGGTAGGCTGTAAAAACATTCACAGTACATAATTTTACAAGCAGAAAGTATAGAGAAATAGATCAGGAGTCATTTCACTAGAAACCCGACGGCTAGAAAAGCGGATTCCAAGAATTAAAGTTCGATCCTGCAGAAACAAATAGGTGAGTACACACACACAAATGTCTCGGTTCATGCGTAGTTTCGGCCTTCTTTTTGACCATTTATTTTCTTCAATTTAATTGTGATTTTCACGTTTTTACTTTTAATTAAATTAAACAAATGGCAGCAGCGATTTATACGAACTGGCCGGTTCACGATTTTTTTCATTTTCCACAGAATATTAAAGGTTCCGATTCTGATGAATAATTCACAGGTCCGCGCACTGTTTGTGTACGTCATGCAACATGCAACAAAAAATGCAACTGAGTACAGATTGCACGGTGGTATGTATGAAGCAACCTGACGAGTCGTTGGGACAAACTGCATCAATATGGCCAATTTCTGGGACGGAACTGAACAATGCAAGCTTGATGTATTGACAGTGCACTTGACCACTTGACCGGCAGACGACATAAAATTAAGAAAGCAGTGTAAAATCTGCAAAGATGAGCTACTGGACAATGCTGATCCTTGTCACAGTAGAACCCTGGACACAATAGTGCTCCTGGATCCAGCAATGACCTCGGACGATATTGACCCTGGACACCAGGATAAAAATAATGCAAAAACAAAAACAGCAACCCTGAATAGTGACCCTGGACAATAGTAAGCCTAGACACAACAGTGACCCTGAACACATCTTCACTTATCTTTCTCACCAGAGTTATATCCTATTGTTTTTGTTTTGCATTATTTTTATACTTTTAGTTTTCCTTTGTTCCTTCATATTGCCATTGTTGCTGTTCTTTGCTCTTTGTGATTACTTTTAATTGATTATTGAGGTTTCATTTGCCTTCTAAGAAATTCCGAGATCCAATTTTTTTCAATTTGCGCAACAACTGCGTGTTATCCCATTTCTCGATACTACGCATCTATTGACTATCACCCCTCTCTTCGCTCTTCTACCCCCTCTCTTCGCTCTTCTACCCCTCTCTCAACCCTTCTACACACCTCTCCCTCTTGGCTCTACCAGCTCTCTCTCTCTCTCTAGCCTCTGTCACCCGTCTCTAGGCTCTCCCAACATTACAACACATACTATATAACTCAACTACCACACTTGTGAACAGCATTCGGCTCCGTTCCCCCACACTCGTCTTAAGCCAACCACCCCATTTTTTGAGCTACTTCATCCTCAAGAAACAGTAAATATTCAGGTGAAAATCGTAATTGCTAGACACGAGTGGCTGCAAAACTCGTAATGGAGCACAAATTCACATGTGCGGGTTCACTATTCTTTCTCAGATTTTGGATAAGATAAAAAGCCATTTACTCTGTTCTCTTTCAATCCTTGACACCTTCCAGGTTGGAGCTAGCACTTAATGTTTTGTCCAAGACCAACAAACTCCATGCCTTAACTTGGCCGAACTTTGAGGACAACCCAAACAAGACGCTCGAGCAACAACTCCTCTGACTGTACCATTGACTTTAATCATCCATCATTAATTAACCAATTGATTCGCAATATCCTCAGAATAAGTTCGAAAAATCAAGTCATCTGGCGAAATTAAAATTCCTGCCCACAAATAGCATCAAAGGGATATAGGTACAACACACTGCGTATTTAATGGCTTTAAAAAATATACAACCACTTTACATACTAAGTGTCGACTGTAATTTGATGCTTTTTCATGATAAATTAATTATTGAGATTCTTTACTGGACTTGATAACTGTCCAGGACGGACCGAAACGTTGTCACTTCCCTTTATTTTCAAATGCGCGTCTAATTATTATATTACACTAAAGAATTTGGCTCTTAGAATTAAAAATACTTATTTGCTGCTTAGTAAGCAAGAATTACGCCCTTAATGATCCTCTAGACGTTTAGAGGTTCAACTTCAAACCTAACTGCTCGAATTTCATTCTGTACCTAAATAATGTCTACGCCTCTTAACACATCAAGCTTAGCTACAAAATAGACGAGGAAAGAGGGTAAGAGATTTAGTTTATTTATTATGCACCCCATATCCATCCCGTGGGCGGCAATGGATAGCAAACCCAGCGTGTGGACGGTAGTAGACCCCTATACCAATCCTGTGGGAGGTAGAGGATTCCATGCCCATCTTGTGGCCAGTAATGGATCACATACCTATCCTGTGGATGATAGTGGACTCCATACCTATCCTGTGGATGATTGTGGATCCCATTCCCTGTGGGTGGCAGTGGAAAAGGTTACAGAGGCACATAATGGCTCAGAGACTGAACCCCCAAATTCCATTTAGTTAAGCAAGTTACAGTCTTGATAAGCTGGTTACATGGTTTAATGTATTTATTACTGCATCAACAATGGATTTGACCACAAGTACAGTGTCTAAGCTAAGGTACTTACATTTGTTTGAGATAGTTTCATAATTTGATTTGGTTATCATATACACTACATCCCATCTAGGGCACGTGGTGGATCCATCTAGGGAACATGGATATTGTAACGTGGAGGTTACAATAACCCACATTTTCTACCTACAGTCAGGTGTTGGATACAATTTCTTGTAGCCGATCATTTTTAATGAAATATTTACATATTTCTTTAACATTTGTTATAGAGCTGTCCCTAAATTCACGTATCATTTCGCATTCCATCACATATTGACGCAATGTGTACGAATAATTTTGCCGACGCAGTTTATATTTAGTGAGGGTCTACATCGGCAGGTAACGAAAATTCTCAGAGATATTTGTAACCTAAGTCAAAGCAGAGTGAGATAAATCAATCTTTAGTTCCATGAGCGAAAGCCTCCCCTACAAATTCTCAAGAGGAATTGACAGGGGTGGATAAAGATAAACTGTTTAACACGGGAGGTACGCGAACAAGGGGACATAGGTGGAAACTGAATACCCAAATGAGCCACAGGGACGTTAGAAAGAAATTTTTCAGTGTCAGAGTAGTTAACAAATAGAATGCATTTGGCAGTGATGTGGTGGAGGCTGACTCCATATACAGTTTCAAATGTAGATATGATAGAGCCCAGTAGGCTCAGGAATCTGTACACCAGTTGACAGTTGCGAGGTGGGACCAAAGAGCCAGAGCGCAACCCCCCTAAGCACAATTACCTGAGTACACTTGCCTCATCTGGTGGTAGCGCTGCCCAAGTTGTTGGGTGGACAATGCATCAAGGACCAGTCATTAGCGGATGGCAACACTGGAGGCTTCTGGTCACAAAGTTAACCACTGCGGGCTTTAGAATCGCTGTGGCAGTGGGGTTGAAGGGTAAGTAGTGAGGTAGTGAGGAAGTGAGCAGAGTTAGGGGAAAACTTAAGGGGAGAGTGGGGGTAGAATTTTTTTTGTTTTTATTATTTTTCCTACACAGACGTGGCCACACATTTACACTGCTAACCAGCATATAGAGTAGTAGTAATAGCGTGAAGAGTAAGATAAGAGTTCGGGGAGAGATAAGCGAGGAAGGAGAGTGCGGAATGAATGGCAGGAAATTTAGGGGAAAATAAACAAAAGGCGGGCGATGACTTAACAGCTTGCCTGACAATGACACCGGGTAGTGAGGTCTAGCAGGAAGGAAGAGGCTGTAAATGTTGGGGAGTGGAGGGGGGGGGACACTGCCCGACGACACATGACACGTCCTCTGCCTCTTTAGCTGGGATACATTGATGTGTTCTTACACACCCACCACCAGTTGCTCGCATCCC
>WNGS01039543.1:9330236-9345026 GCA_020271785.1 Procambarus virginalis | reverse complement strand
CAGAGCTCAACCCCGCAAGCACAATTAGTTGAGTACACACACACACACGATCAAAACACCCTCCAACACACAATCGACTGTCTTTTTCCCCCCTCGTCTCCGAAAAAAAGCAGCCGGGATCGCCGAGTACATAAACTGTGTAGACTGTATGACTTTAGGGACCGGCTCCGAAACGGGTTCAAAATGTCGGACTCAAAGCTGCTTATGCATTTTGCCGCTCCACCAGCGAAACACAAGGTGTGAAAGCTTAAACATGCTTTTATTTACTACTGTGAGGATGGGGGATGGGGAGGAGTGGGGAAAGAGGGTAGATTTTTTCACATTTCCGTAATTCTAACTAAAACCTTACCAGAAAAAAAATATACCGATGTGTCTAAAGAGAATTGTATATTTTAAAAGCGTCGAGAACGTGAAAAGTTTCATCGAATGTTGCTTCTTTTGCATGTGGGAACAAAAGCCAATATGTACGTCTATTAATAATTCACATATAATTCTCAAATGTATATATTATTCAATACTCTAAAATACAGAGAGGAATACAAACACTCCGATGAGTATGATACAAGTCTGTAATACACTCATCAACATGCAGAGAGCGCACACACCAAAAACAGAGAGCACACACACCACAGAGAGCACACATACCACAAACAGAAAGCAAACACACCACAAACAGAGAGCACATACACCACAGAGAGCACACACTACAAAACACACCACAAACAGAGAGAACACTCAACAAACAGCGAGTACACTTCCCTCCCCACACACACACAATACAGGAGTACATAATGTACTCCTAAGATGGTCGAAACGTTTTGAAACCCCATCCTTAACAAATTCAAGCTCGTAGTCTCATATAAAATTGTTAAGTTTTAGAGCCAGTTTAAGCAAACTTAGCCAAGTTTGATATAATGGTATAACTAGAAGTATATCGCGCCTCTAAATGTTAATATCTCACGTGAACTAGATCTTAAACCTAGGAACGCCTAACCATCCATCGATATGCTCATCTATCTACATGCTCATTCATCCATCCACAAGTTCATCCATCCGTTCACTCCCTCATCCACGTTCAAACATTCGCCATCAAATTATAGACCTTCGACAATAAGAGTGGTCACAATTAATTAAAATTCCTAACAGGTTTTGACAAATCGTTCATATATCATTCTTCTTAGTGTCTTTTATGGTCGTTTCAGTGTGCAGGACTGAAACAGGTGACATAGGCGTGGGGTCACTTGAGTGTTTCAAGCGAAGGTTAGACATATATATGAATGCGTTCGGGTGGATATAAATAAAAACTACCACGTATGGACCATATCCTTCTGCAGTTTGCATAATTCTTATGCTTCGAACAATCCTGCCAAGGTTCCTCTTTCATATATGGTGCACCTCAAGAATAGATTACTCTTACGGGCTATTCATGCCCGTGCCACCTCTTCGGTGGCTTAATCTTCATCAATCAGATTACAGTTAATATTTTTTGCTATATTTCTCGATACCTCAAAAGTTTTATAAAACGTGCAGCACAAATCTTTACTTTCCTGTCTATATCTTTTATCCCTTGGTCTGCCATCTTCTTTATCTTTCATCCCTTGATTTGCCACCCCTCTTCATCTCCATTTTCCACTTTTTCTCCATCAATGGCAGCTGATGTCGATAGCTCAACTTCTGATTTTTCCTCCATTGTGATGTTGAGTAATGGTATACAAGGTAGCCAATGAGCTTGCAGTTGTGCGTACGCTGGAGCATCTTGAGTGTGAGGCCGGTGCATCTTGAGTGTGAGGCTGGAGCATCTTGAGTGTGAGGCCGGGGTTGTGGATCAGGAGGTGAGGTTGTGAAGCTCAGTCGTCTATTATCATCATCACTATCATTCAATCACCATCTACATCCATCTGTTACAATCTCTTACATCGTTATCACCATATCGAGGTGCCTGACAGCTGGGTGGACAGCGCTTCGGATTCGTAGTCCTGAGGTTCCGGGTTCGATCCCCGGTGGAGGCGGAGACAAATGGGCAAAACGTTTCTGTCACCCTGATGCCCCTGTTACCTAGCAGTAAAAGATACCTGGGAGTTAGACAGCTGCTACGGGCTGCTTCCTGGGGGTGGAGGCCTGGTCGAGGACCGGGCCGCGGGGACGCTAAGCCCCGAACTCATCTCAAGATAATCATCGGTAACATCATTTACATCATAATCATCATGACTACCACCATCACAACCCTCACAAACATCACCATTATCACCACAACACAACTACCACTCTAGAACAATGACGCTGCTTCTTGCAAGACAGAGTTCGATTCCCGATGTTCTAAATAGTTCTTTCACTCTTTCCACCTACCCCATTTCAGTCCTCATAACCCAGCTCTTTCCTCATATTTCTTCCAAGTGCTGTATACTTATTTTGATGAGCGCTCTTTCCTCATAATTTTAGTATCTTCCCATTGTCATACAATGTGTATAATCTCCTCGCTTCTGTAGATCACTTAAGTTACCTTTCCCACAAGCTCATTGTTCTGTGAGAATGCTTGTCTATCATGCTGTCAGTTTCTCTATCATGCTGTCAGTTTGCCTGTCAGATTGACAGTTGCTCTTCTGACTACTGTACTTATTAATGAGATGCGCTATCTTAGCCTTTCAACAGGAAGAAATAATTATTCATTCACCGAATGGCATTAAATTTATGGTGAATGCCATTATACTGATATCGGATATCATAACATTGATGTTCAATGTCATAATACTGATGCTTCATATCATAATACTGATGCTTCATATCATAATAGTGATGCTTCATATCATAATACTGATGCTTCATGTCATAATACTGATTATAGTGTAATATCGCGCGAGCACGGGACTGACAACTCAGGTGGGAGTAGTGTTGTCGTTACAGGTGAACAGTTGTACCAGGATTCGTCAACAACCACTTACGAAATCTGTACATCTTTCCTCTATCATGGTGGCCTTATTTACATTAGGGAACTTATGAGCTCCGAAACGCTACTAGGTTACACAGAAATCACAAGAGCGTGAATAAGGGCGTGACGAGGATTCGAACCTACCTCCGAGAGGATCCCAGACGCTGCCTGTCGTAGCTCAACCGATTAAGGCAGCGTCTGGGATCCTCTCGGAGGTAGGTTCGAACCCTCGTCACTGCCCTTGTGAATTTGTTCACTATTAGGTTGTTTACAACAATAATAACCTTGGGTTGTGAAGTTTCCAAGCTCGCCAATTCTTTAATAAACGTAAACAACGCCACCGTGATTAAAGAAAGATGTACAAGTTTCGTATGTGGTTGGGTAACTGCTTGATAAATCATGAGCCCTGGTCAAACCCTCAATATGCACTAGGGGGAAAGCTATTAAGATGTTATCTTTAGATCTCAGGACGTGATGGAGATGAGATTATCAGCATCACTGAGACGGATTCCACCGGTTTGACCTCCTGCACCTGGTGGTGGTCAATCATTTTGTCTTCCCCCTGCACCTGGTGGTCGTCAACCATCTTGTTATTGTCTTTCTCCTGCACCTCATGATCAAGATTTTAAGGAATACAAAATTGTGATTGAAGCACAGTATTTGGGCATTTCATTAACGTTTTAGACATTTCATGAACAATATGTGTAAGTTTGGTGAGATTTGTTATAAAAAATCTTAACACTTCAGATAAAAAACAATTATTTAAGGCGAGATAACAAATTAATGAATGTTTACATTTGTTGAAATTTACATCAGCAGTTTGTGTAAACAAAGGCTTCATAATCAACCGGGCGGTGATTCATAGGTCAGGGTACGAGCAGCTGCGTCCAACAACCTGGTTGACGAGATTTACCAACCAACCTGGTTGGTCGTGGGGACATTTATCCCCGGAATCAACAGTAGGAAGTGAACACTGTAACAAACAGGCACACTCCCGCCATCTAAAAAAAAAAACACGTGCCACCCAAGCGCACACCTGTCACCTAGGAACACACCTGACACCCAAGCACATACCTGCCACCCAACACAACACGGCCGAACTGGAAGTTACACAGGNTCACAACCAGAAAGACGACCTGAACATCTAGCTGCAAAAAAAAACTTGTCAAAGGCAACAAAACAATAGGATTGTTCATTCCTTAAATCACTGAACCAATTCCACCAGACAGCTACGCAGTTGTGCAGATCGACTGGCATCGAATCTACCTGGCATAGGACAAATGGCCCTCCCGTGGAAGAAAACACGTGTGGCATCAGTCAGTGGACGTGTCCTGTATCAGATTTGTTGTTGCCCTGCACATTAATGATTCCTTTTTTAGCTATTGTAGAAGAGCTATGGGCCCTAGGCATCCCACGCTCTGCCCTACATCTCCATAGCGATTGTCTTTAAGATTATACATTTACGGAACTAGAAGATGTCTGGGTCCCCTTATGGTGTATGTTCTTGCTAAAAAAAAAATAAGAGAGAGGTCTTCTTCCTTTTTGTTGAATGCCACCAAAATATTGTGCCTAAAGCCCATGTTTAAGCTCCTGACAGTAGTGTAACTCTGGCTCTAATAAGAGAGAGAGATAGCCACCTGCATGACGTTCATCGCCAACGTGCGACCACACGCACCTGTTTAAGAGATGAAGTGCCTTCATTTGCTTGCAGAGACAAAACAGACGACTAAATCACTAGTCAGGATGGTCTAACTGCTGAGACTCAACGAACGAAGAGCAACTCTTCCGGATTGTGTCTAGATGGGCAGGGAAATAAGAAGAATGCATAAGTGAAAGAGAAAATTGGAGACGCCAAATAGATTTAGTGTGAAGTGAAACAAGGAGGAATAAACCAGTAATCTAGATAATTTAATTAAGAACAAAGAAGGTAGATAGAGAGAAGCTCCACGAATTCTTACAATTTGCATACTAAGGAGATAAAAAGATTAAGAGAACCAAGCTGCAGAACACATTGTTACTGCCTTCAGACCTGCTTACCTAACACTCACTATGTGCAAATGAAGTCTAGTTCTTTCCCTCAGAATCCGCCTGCTAGTCCCTGTGTACCTGTTGCGTAATAATTTATTTATCGTGAAGTATGATTTGTTTATTGAATCTGGCCTTAAAATTGCGAATGGAGGTGGCTTTCAGTGTATTCCGCTTGTTGACCCTCGTACAGGGTACGAGGGTCAGAGGGAGCGATAGGAAGTAGCCCGTGGAGGGGGTAAAAGGAATGTGGAGGAAGGGGGGGGTAGGGTAGGGGGGAAGAACGAGTTGCAGGATAGGAGTAGCAGGAGGACAGTGGTATAGCGAATGGGTAGGAGGAGGAATCTCTTGATGTAAAATGTTGAAATTGCAAATATCCATAAGCTCATGATATGATTAAGTTTATATTAGTTCAACCTTTGTCTCAGCATCCTATTTTTTTATTTATGTTGTGGCAATATATATCTTACCTAACTGTGTCTTTACAATATATCGTCTTCAAACTGTTAGCTAAATGAGACTTTATGCCAAAATTTAAGTTTGATTTAGAGTGTTATTCACCTGTGTAGTCAGACCCGTATTAATTGTAATGATTTGTCCAAGTTGCTCCAGATTAAATTTGTGATTCAATGCTGTTACTATGACTCCTTATGTAATTAATATGCTGTACTTTTTATGTAAACGTTCTCAATTATAAATGTACTACTATTTATGAATAAAGTTTTAGATTTGATTGATTGATTGATTGAAATGAAGGAAGAGGAGGGTCGGGGGAAGG
This sequence comes from Procambarus virginalis, assembly GCA_020271785.1. NCBI lineage: Eukaryota > Metazoa > Arthropoda > Malacostraca > Decapoda > Cambaridae > Procambarus > Procambarus virginalis. Next base: position 9,339,297 of record WNGS01039543.1, on the reverse strand, counting down.
AAAAGGAAAATAGGGACCGAAATAATGGACCACCAAAAGTACAAAAGCAATACGAAGATAAAAATGTACCATAAGGGTCAAATACAATAAAGGGGAAATATGAAAGGAAGAAGAATGAATGGTTGAGAAAGGGAAGGGAACAAAGACGCTCCTCCTCCACTTACGGAAACTTGATAACATCACACCGGAGATCAGGTGCAGGGAGCGACCACAGAACGATAACGGGGGATAACGTAATCGACCACAGTAACACCAGAGAACAGCAGGAATATTAAATTCCTCTACATATTATGTACAGCAGTGTGTAGAAAAGACGGTATAGAGGAAGGTGGTGGCTGGTGGACCATGGTTATGTCCGGTCGATGTTGGTGGTGGTCGATGGAGAGAAGTATACACTTAACAGTGACTATCTAACAGTGAAGAAGGGGAAATTAGGTCTAGTTCTCTATGGTCCGTCTGCCAGCCTTGTTGTGCTTCATGCGTAATAATTTAACTATCCTGGCGTTTAAAATGTTTACCGTATTTGGTATTTAAGATGTGGATGGAGGTGGCTTTGAGTGCATTCCACTTGTTGACCCCTGAACAGGGTACGAGTATATATTATATATATATATATATATATATATATATAATATATATATAATATATATATAATATATATATATATATATATATATATATATATATATTAGGGGTACCACCTCTGGTGCAATTGCAGGGACCCACATCCTCGAAGAAGAAAACAAAGAGCATTCAGAGAAGATCTTGTGGATTCTCACTGAATACTTAATTCTTTTCTTCTCCTACCACCCCTATTATTTTTTTGTATGTTTTGTTTTATTTTATTGCAATGCTACAGTTTACAGAGAACACACACACACACACAAATATATAACAATTAAACAATCAGCGTTCGAAGACCTCGTCCAGCTCCTCGGAGGTTGGGTGCGTACCCAGGATACAGCACGCATTTCCCCTCTGCACTGCGACACTGAGGCGCTGGAATAGGAAACTGGCTGCTCGTGGGTCTCTAGTTTTCCCAATGAGTTCCTCACCAACCTCCTTTAAAAACTTGAGTGCACATTTACCCCAGGCGCCCAGAGTCTCTGAGCCTATCGGCACGAACCTGTAACAACGTTCTAGGTTTCTGTACTTGTGGATTTTCTGGGTCTCCCTGAAGGTGGCTGCCCCCCCACCCTCCGCTGAGCTGTAACGTAAATAGGTATCAGCCAATGTAGATGCACAGGTGTAATCCCATACGACCTGTTTACCTTCCCTCCATGGCTGCAGGGTGACTCCATCTGGGCGTTTTTGGCTGTTGTCAGGTCTGCACAGCTGGGGTTCCCTTTGTGCTGGACACCCAGCTGTAGCCAAACTTCTCTTGATGATGTCATTGACTGCCTCGTGTCTGGCAATCTTTCCCTGTGTCTTACGACAGATGAGACCATGGCTGCCGTATTGGTCTGCCCGTGCCTGGCCGCAAATACATCGGTGCTCGGTGGAGATAGGGGCGGCAAGGCGCAGAGCAACACCAATACTTAGGGCCCGATGATCCAGGCGGGTGCCCAAGGCGGAATTAGGGACTGCCAACAGGAAGTCCCCAGCATGGGGGGCTTGCACAGCTAGGAGACGCGCTCTGTCCTTCTGAGAAGCTACGTCCAGCAATGCTTTGGCGATGTTCTCCACTATAGGGCTATCCCATTTGGCCTGTTTACCGTCGTTTGGACAAGTTGGTCGGGTGTGTGAATTGGCGAGTGTGTCCCACCGACCAGCTCCTTCCACAAATTTGGGATCACGAATCCCAATGGAGTTCCTTAGGTATTCTGGTAGTATTTCCTTCACTAATTCACTTGTAGCACTGGTCGAGGATAAGAATGCCGGCAATGCTAACTGTGTCGCCTTGCGAATACCTATACCCCCGAGTCTAACTGGGAGCGTTGCTTGGTCCCACTGGTCATCTTGCAGGGAGAGGTTTAACACTTTCATAGTTATTGTCTTTAGGAGTGAATCGTATTCCGTTAATTTTGGGCTGTCAAAAGAAGGAGCACACCTGAGGAAATAGGTAAGTCTGGGCAAGGCCAGGCACCTTGTAAGAAGGTACAACGCATCATGAGCATCCAAAGCCCCTATTCGCGCCTCCATCCTCCTCAGGTCTTTAAGCTTTTCTTCGAGGACTACTTCATGGCGTGTGTGTATATTATATAATATATATATATATATATATATATATATATATATATATATATATATTATATATATATATAATGTGTGTATATATATATATATATATTATAATATATATATATATATATATATATATATATATATTATATATATATATATACACACACACACACACACACACACACACACATACATACATCTTAGACTTTTCTGCGTTTCCAGCTCCCACCTATGTTCTCTTATACTTTCTCTCAATATAAAGAAGCTGCTCTTGTCACTTTTTACATTCCCTTCAAAATCTTGTACACTGTGATCATATCTCTGTTTTTTTCTTCTCTTTTCAAGGGTTGTGAGACATAGTTCCATAGCTTATCATTGGTGCTTATCACACTTTGCTCTGACATTTATCTTGTTGATATCCCTGGTATTTTTTACATTTTGGATTTTTGCTATATTAAGTAGGGTTTCAGTATTGGCCTCACATAGGTTGCATACATTACCTTGGAAAAGTCCTTCATTTGGTTTTTAAATGAAAGCCTGATGTTAGCCAACGCATCATATGATGCCGCTGTTACCCTGTTTATGTATGTGCCTCAGGTGTTAGTGTTGGAATTATATCCACTCCCAATTCTTATTTTCACTAATTCCTGTAGTTGTCCACCTCCTTTGGTGTAAATATCTACTTTATCTCATTTCCATGCTCACAACTTAATGCTGAGATTTGTTTGCCCACTCTTGGATCTGTGCCACTAACTTTTTTGTCCCTTCTACCAACAAGATGGGTATAAGGTGGGTAGGGCAGTGGAGTGGTGGGCAGGGCAGTGGTGGTGTATATGGAGAAAATATAGGAGAGTAGAAGAGCGGATTGCAGTGCTTAGAGTCGTAAATAGGATATACTAACTTGACAGAAGGATGGTAGTACAGATGGCTGCCGGAGGAGAAGGGTAAAGCTAAGTATGGTTGCTGGAAGTGAGGATGAAGGTAGGGATGGTTGCTGCCGCGTAAGGTGGAGGTTCCCGTGCGCACGTTTAAGCTGACGACATAATAGAATATTGATTCCAATTTTTCAAAGCAATTTATTCACGAGAAAACCTGACGGTATTTCGAGAGCAGATTGTGGTCGTCACACACTATAAACACACGCTGCTGTCACCTGAGGCTCTCATCTTATCGCTTCATAGAAAGGAATTGCAAAACAATTATGACTATATAAATAATATCCATAATTATTATTGCTGATCGCTGCTGGGAAAATAATCAATATATACTTTCATTATCAATATGCAAATTATAATTTTTAAATTCGCTGCTACATTTCAACAGATTATTTGTGCAATGTTAAATACAAATACCTCGTCTATGTAGTGTTTAATTATTATCGACGGTCACCAGTAATTATCTTTTATATTTAATAGTTACTATGGTTGCTAATGGATTACATGTTGATGATTTCGAGAGTTATTCTCCTCTCGCTGCCTGACCTAGAGTTAGGCATTTCAGGTGACTATGTGGTCTGTATCCACTCTACTCCTTTTTATAGAATATTAATGTTTTACTAACTTCGCCCCGTAAGGAAGTCCCCCCACTATCGGGGAGTAAATGGTCATCCATTGCTTTATACTCAAGGGGATAATTATTAAGGAATTTTGATAATGTTGATGAAATTGCTATGGGAAACATTTTTTCCATATTTTCCTCAAACTTTTAAAATTATGAACACATATGGATTGTTTCATATATAATGGGGTATAATACGAGCGTTTTTTAGTAAGATCAGAACAGGATATGTAGCATATATGAATGCTTTTGAGAGTACCTTATCATGAATAGTTGGCGTGCTGTTGCAGAGGATTCTAGATGCAACACTGATTGATCTATATGTAACGCATCTTTAAAGCGTGATGGAGACAAAGGTTAGGTTTTTCCCTAAGGAAAACAAGTGTTTTGAGTGGTAACAAGTGCTAGCCAGAACACTTGTTTGAGGACTCCTCCCTTTACCTTATCTTCCTCTCTATTTATTTTCCTCTCTTTATAAGCACGCACGCACGTACACACACACCTACCTTATCATGGGACCTGGTGCACCACGCCCAAGCGCTGTCAACATCAAAGACATGATGAGACGTAATGGCAACACTGGCTTTACGGCATAACTGTGAGTGCCTGTGTGTGTGTGTGTGTGTGTGTGTGTGTGTGTGTGTGTGTGTGTGTGTGTGTGTGTGTGTGTGTGTGTGTGTGTGTGTGTGTAAGCGTTCACAATTTTGTGTAATCACGTATATGCTCTTTCAAGAACACACAAGTGCTCTTGCAGTTCACATTTCTAGCTGTAAGTTGTTTAATTTACAACATACTTATCTCCTTTCATATATATTTTTGAAATATTGTACGGAATTTGCAACTACGTCCTTATCACCTAGTTCATTTAATGTATCATTTTGTACAACACTTACGCTACATGAGTATTTTCTAACATCCCTATGGCTTAGCAGTCTAGCCTCTAGCCATGTCTTCTTGTCGTTGCTTATTGCAGCCAGCCAAATAACTTGTCTCCAAGATATTTCGGTCTCTCTCTCACACACACAGACACTTCCTCGCGTGTCGTAAAGACTGGTACTTTCAACCTTTCCTTGTTCCCCGCCTCACGTACTTTTGGGGCGAGCCTAATTGCAAAAATCTACATCTTTTTAAATTTCCTTTTGTGCTTTTTGGGATGGGAACTTCGCGTCGCGTCCGCATATGCTAAAACTGGTCTCCCACAGATGTGCAGTATTACTAATGTCCCTATTTTAAAGTTCTTGAAGACTGCTCTTTTCTTCACCTGTTTCCTTAATGCTGCTGACGTTATCCTATTTGAGTGCTTCTGGGGGTAAGAAAGGGTGCAGTGTTCAGTTGGTTTTGTAAGGTGGGTCCCCATTATTGTGTACTGACCTGCTAGTCTTCTGTTGTTAATTTGATTACCATACATTTACTGGTATTGCATTCAAACAGCTCAAGACGTACATAAAGGCGTACGTTGAGTTCCTGAAAGATCTTATGATTTATGCTTTCCATGTGTGTGTGTGTGTGTGTGTGTGTGTGTGTGTGTGTGTGTGTGTGTGTGTGTGGTGTGTGTGGTGTGTGTGTGTGTGTGTTGTGAGTGTGTGTGTGTGGTGTGTGTGTGTGTGGTGTGTGTGTGTGTGTGTGGTGTGTGGAGTGTGTGTGAGTGTGTGTGAGTGTGTGTGTGTGAGTGTGAGTGTGAGTGGTGTGTGTGTGTGTGTGTGTGGTGTGTGTGTGTGTGTGTGTGTGTGTGTGTGTGTGTGTGTGTGTGTGTGTGTGTGTGTGTGTGTGTGTGGTGTGTGAGTGAGTGAGTGAGTGTGTCTTATTTCTGAATTTGGCATGAAGACTGCTTTGCTCAAATGCATGTTAATATTTTTTTTTTATTTTTAGGTATTCATAGTTAATTCTTGATTAGAGCAGGTTAAATGCTTGGATTAGACATATGTACGCGAATAGTTCCGGAGGGAAGAAAAGCATTTTAAGTGTTAACTTTGAAAATAAGTTGACATTAAAAAAATGTCATAGGATTGCCTATATTTCGTAATTTCACATAGTACACGCGGTTGGATGGTGGCTTATATATTGCTAAACTTACATATTGATACACTTATATATTACTAAACAACAATTTATTCAAACAAAATAACTGCCAACAGCTCTTATCGGTGATCACTATATTTTGTCGTTTCTAAAGAGCATAAATGTCAGCAGCATAATTAGAGAGACTATTTATCCTGCCTCGCAACACATATCGATATCGATTTCTTTGTTAAAATATAATTTTGAAGAGAAGTTGCCGGAGCGGAAGTTAAGAGCGTCACCAGTGGTGTACTTGAGCTGACATTAACCAGATGTATGCAAGAATTTGAATTAACTTCTTGAGTTCAAGAAATATAAATTAAACCTCATGTTATTGTTAACTTACCTGGGGCAACCCGTGTTAATTTAATTATGTGTAAAACGAAGTTAGCAAAGACTTTCGCTGTAAGCTAAGTAAGAAAATACGCACAGGTAAACAACTCAACCAGTGCCAGTTATGCTAGGAGAATTTGTGAATATAATGAATTGTACTATTAAATTTTACTTAAAGAAATAATTACACCGGTTCACACAGTACTCGTGCAGCTTTTGCAATATATGGAAGTAAAATTATCTTGTTAAATGGCCAGTAAATAATTTTCCATTCAGAATTTAGGAAGCCTTCCACGATAGGCTTAACCAATGTTGTGAAGTACATTCAGTTAAGGGCCATAAATTCTCTACCTTAATTGATAATACTAATGTCAACATCGAACAAACTAAGAAATCCTTCAAAATGTTGCATAAACACGTTAAGGAAATCAATTATACATAAAATAATATGTTCCAAATAATATTTATGCAACCCCCCTCGAAAAAAAGCTAAACCTAGAAGATAATTTGATACAAAATGAAAAAGAAACTCGATTTTATCCCCTGATAGGTGAAGAGTGGATTTTCCAGGGCTGAAAATTGTATGCAAGAGAGGTTTTTCCCCACCGAAGCACGACCCATGAGGCGGGAGAAGCATGTTCAGACAAATGGCGATAAATAATTGGTAATTGAAAATCGATGCAGGAGGAGGAGTGGATGTTAGCCTCTCATTTGTCTCGCTCCTGGATATTGCCAACTCAACCCACGCTACAACCACACACCCACACACACACACACACACACACCACACACACACACACAACACACACACACACACACAACACACACACACACAGTGCCTCGCGACTGAGTGGACAGCGCTCTGGGGTTGTAGTCCTAAGGGCCCGGGTTTGATTCCCGGCGGGGGCGGAAACAAATGGGCAGTTTCCTCCACCCTGATGCATCTGTTCACCTAGCAGTAAATAGGTACCTAGGAGTTAGACAGCTGCTACGGGCTGCTTCCTGGGGGTGTGTGTTTGTGAGAAATATATGTAGTAGATATAATAGAGGAAAAATAAATTGGAAGAAAGTCGGGGTCCAAGAGCTAATAGCTCGATTCTGCAGATATAAATAGTAAATATACACACATACACAACTCACGCAGCTCGGTCCAGCAGTCACACACACACCAACAAAATAGTAAATATACACAGCGATCTTTGGGTGATTACTTTCTCATATATTTACATTTAACATAAATTTAACTTAAAATCCAGCGGTATCCAAACAAAAGGAGGCGTTAAAGTCTAAAACGGAGAGAAGGAACTCACAATTCAGCATCACAGTTCTATCCATTAGTCTACCCTGGTTGTTGTCCCGGCACACAACCAAACTAATCACATTCTTCTTCCCTGTCAATCTCCTCCACTTCTCTTCACATTAACGTCATCTTTTAAAATAACTCAAACGCCAGACCTCACTTCCAGGATGTAACTTAAAGGTTAACACTGACAGGCAAGAGGTAGCGAATATAACCCTCTGATTCTCTATCCATTTAAAGAGCTTATTCCAGACGAGAGACATGCTTGTCATGCACAACTTCTGCTTCTCTCAGTCTACACCCAAGCATATACACTTTATGTTTGTCAATCTCTAAAAAGTAGTATTGTCTTATTCCGCCTCCAAATACTACAGTAGTAACTCCTGCTCTTAGTTCCAGATATTTAATCTTATTTTTTCTTTTGTTCATTCAGTATTATAGAAAAAATAATTGAATATAATTAGGATTTCCTGCTGCCTTGCTAATATATCTGCCATGGACAAGAATTTGCTACCAGTATCTTGCAAGAATTTTGGGAGTGAACTTCCCAAATCTTTATTGAATATAATGATCTGTTTAAAATATATTTTGTATTTAATAAAACAGTACTAAAGAACACTATCCTATCTGTAAGCCAGCCAATTAGAAAACATTGAAATGCTATTCTAAGATTTGTTAACTTTCAACTAACAAATTTTCGCTAAATCAACACACACACACTCACCAAATAGCATATATAAACATGCTTATGCAGCGGGGTCCCGCGGTCCACCATCACCATGAATCCTATTGTCCCGAGTCTGGCGGTGTAGTTCTTCAATTTCCGGGGTTGGCTGTCTCTTCATTTCCGAGCCTGCTTTCATAACTTGTCGGGCTTGGCCACGTGTCAACATCCACCTACTCGCTCCACTCTATACTCATTTTCTACTTTGTTTTCATAACGTTAGAGTCGACTATGTAGCTGGACTATAGTGGGCATGTTGGTCTCTCTCTGCCAGTCAACTTTTCAATTGTTCAGCATGATGCCTTTTTGTTTGTGGCTCTTTTTGTCTAAAGTAGCCTTTTGTCTTTGTCATATATATATATATATCTTAAGACATGATTTTGTTTTTGGGCGTTAACAAAATCTTGCTTTCCCTTATCATTCTTTGCTTGCCAGTCTGCGTTTGTGTTTTGTCAGAATTTTTAGCCTTTTATATACACAGTTTTCTGCTTCTCTTGCTGCCTTAAGATAATTTGTTGACACTTTGTAATCGGTGTTCAGAAACTCGCAGTCATGTGTGTTTCTGTAGCCTTTGCCTGAGATAACCGCTTGTCTGACTAGGCTAAATCCGCTTCTCTGTACTTCACATCATTACCAGACCCTCGCATATTGCTGGAAAACCAGGTCTGTTATCCAGTCACCTTGAGTGGGCCAGTCAGAGGTTCAGGGAATAGCGTAGGAATATACCTACACAACAAAATTAAAAAATCCAGCCTGCCTTTCATTCCGTGTCGTCCGAATCATGACATCCTCACATAATATACAAGCGATTTCGATTTAAAATATAACAAAAAGGTGAGTAAATATAGCTTGGTTTATAGAATTCATAAGCGTAGGTTGGGTTGAGTGCATTTTATGCTGTGTTA
>WNGS01039543.1:9300236-9327736 GCA_020271785.1 Procambarus virginalis | reverse complement strand
TGTAACCCTTCATATAGATACGTGGATGTTAATCAGAAAATCAGGGAAGAAAATAGTTTAGCATGATTACAGCTCATCAAACGGTCTAAAGGTGACTGATCTAAGCAATGATGCTTTCCCTCAATGCTATCCTTGCAGCAAGAGATAAGCACCGGGCGTTGACCAGTACATTAATATCCGAGTCTTGAAGAAAATATAAGGGAGCTCTGAGTCGACTTGAATATCTACAGGAAACCAATACTAGTAGACTCGTATTTAAGACTCCAAAACGATTTCTTATGTTGATAGTGGATACTGATAATTTCTTATTGACTTGCTGACGTACTTATTTTGCCTGGTTATCTGACGTTCAGTAGTAGAGGGACAGCAAAGTAGCTACGTCAAAATCAACAAGATTTAAAAGGGCAATTTGACAAGTCTTTTTTTAACTGTCTTTGGATAATATTTGTGCAACTTATTTTATACTTTGTTTTACCTTCATTCCATTAATTGAGTACCACCCATTTCAAATAGTTTACATTGTCTGTCCTGTCTATTACCCTGAGAATTTTGCATGTGGTAAACATATCTTTGTTCAATCGTCTTTGCTCCAGTGACGTGAAAAATTAAATTTTTCCCTGTAACTCATCCAACTAAGCTCTGGGATTATTCTAATGGCGTACTTCAGGACTCAGCTTCATTTTGTGATAGGAACTTCATTCTAGCACCCCATAATGAGATCTGTTATGGCATGGGGTATACCAAGCCCTAAATTGTTCCTTATTCACATTTCTAAATCTGGTGCTCATATTTGCCTGCCTAACATATTCCGCTGGGAGTACCCGTTTAAATTTGATCTTATGGAGGCGTTTCGGTTTACATAAAACCTGAGGTAATTTTATTTGACCGATTCTTTGAGTGTTTGGCACTCCTATCTAGTTCTTTATGTCCAACCTTTTGTTCCAAGCACCTAGCCTTACTTGCATGTCCTCTAGTTAAACTCTAGTAGCCACATGTTGAGCACAGTGTGTGAGAGATGCGGTACTCCTTGTTATGTGGGTGGAGGGTGGTGTTCAGAAGATATACATTCCTTTTCCCTTAGTGGGGGGCTGCATTTCCCCTTTCCAGCACGTATCGTATTGACAAGGGATTTTACCCCTCGGTAAATCACGGAATTGAAATCATATGCGTAAAATTAGCGTTTCGGGAGCTGTGGTTCTTAACAGAGAGATAACGGGGTGAATCTGGGTGTAGGTGTAGTGCAGACTGCAAGATGGGAGACCGGGGAAGATTGGTGGGAGGCGGGTGTGGTGGAAACTACAGAGGTGGGAGAAGAGATGCTGGAGGTCGTTGTGAAACTGGAGGACTGGAAATGGGAGAAGGGTGGTTTGTGTGACTGAGACTACAGGATGCGAGAGCGCAAGATTTTAGCGTTTGGATATTATTTCATTCATGTCAGTTGAGAGTGAGCAAATATTGCTATCATATTACGAAAAAAATTGTTCTTGTGTTATTTCACTGCACTTGTGTTTGACATATCACTACAAAATACTACATCTCACTACACCATAAAAAATCTGCGAAAAAAAATAAATTCACAATATTTCGAAGAAACTTTTTCCTCAACACGTTCTTAAAAATCACAATCTAATATATGGATAAAAAATAAAGTTTTTTATTATTCTTACACTGTGAATAAGGCAGCCTCCAAAAGCGATAGTACTTATAGTAACCAAGACTAAACCACACACTAGAAACTGGGAAGATGACAACGTTTCGGTCCGTCCTGGACCACCAAGTCGATATTGGTCCAAGACGGACCGAAACGTCGTCGTCTTCTCATTTTCTGGTGCAAGGTTAAGTCTTCATATCATCAGCCACGTTATTGTGACTCATCATCTGCATACTTATAGTAACTATTTGGTGGAAAATATCAATATGTTGGCATGGCCGGCAACTCAAAAAATCATATAAAACCTGGCCAGCCATAGTAAATGATAACCCTGACCTGTCTCTTATGAGACACTGAAGCCTATTTGCCAAGTAGCTTATAATATATTGTTTGTATTTCTGTTATGCGTTGAAGACATAATTAATTTATGCCTCAGCCTGGCTCAGATGAGCAGTGACTCGACTTATGCTTCATTTGGTGCCGGCTGACAAGCGTTCAATGGAATAATACTGTTTTTATCCAACACGTGTTGAAAGGAACAAGTAATTCGCCTAATTTCAAACTGTTATGACTAATAATAGCCGGTGTATCTATTTCTTTAAGCCGTCGTACAACGTTTTTTATGTTTTAATTCATATATTCCTTTAACATTTGAACAAATCGCCAGGGTAGATGTTCTTCGTTAGTATCTGGGTCCGTTGGTGAACATCAGAGGGACTCTGATGTTCACCCTCACCCTGATGAGGAACCAGCTTTATGTTTCCTCATAAACAACGGTCAAATACTCGTTAATCCAGTAACTCATCCTCACACTATGATAATTCCATGCAGCAGTCGACAACCAAAGTCACATTCATCAATTGAAAACGAAAACTTAAATATCATTCATGAAAATACGAGAACAATTTGTTTCGAAAAATTGTGTAACAGATTCATGGATCCATAACGAAGACTTCTCTTCTCTCGTCGAGGAGAGTTTAATTAGTGAGGAATAAGCCATCAAACGCTTGAACCATTGGCTCCAATCCTTCATTAAGTGATCCAACGCCTTTGTTTCGTCGCTTGAGGCCGACAAACTGCTTTTGTTCTCAAGACATGGAATGTTATTTTCCACTTTCAAATTATATTCCCGTTTTATTATTTTTAATTTCCTGGTCTCTTATGAAAAAAGTCAGGCAGAATTTCATTAATAATATATAAGGATATAAATGAACCAATTAGGGCAAATGAAACTCATTTGATACATTAATAATGTCTGTGATATATTTACTCCTGTAAGCTGCAGTCTGTGAACTTTTATCCAAACTAGACGAGAAACTTTTTATAAGTAAAAGATTTGAATGATTAAAGATTCAGTCAAGGAGCTGCCTTGAGAGGCTGGAACAACTTGAGTGTCATATTCCTGAACGAGCTCGTCCTTAATAACGGGAAAGTGGTTTAATAAATGCAGTCAATCTAACCACCGGACAGAACACGTCCACGCGGTGAATATATGTATTTGCGGATATATGTAGAAGACCATGCACATATTTTAGACCTTTAGACATACACACTGGGCCTCGCGGCTGCGTGGACAGTGCTCGGGGGTCATAGTCCTAAGAGGGCCGGGTTCGATTCCCGGCCAAGGTAGAAACAAATGGGCAGTTTCTTTCACCCTGATGCCCTAGCAGTAAATATGCCCTGGGAGTTACACAGTTGCTACGGATTGCTTTCTGGGGATGTGTATGTGTGTTAGAAATATATATGTAGTAGTAGACATAATAGAGGAAAAATAGACTGATTAGAAAGGCCGGGTTTAAGAGCTAATAAATCGATTCTACAGGCAAAAAATAGTAAAAACACGTGTAAGCACAACCAGGTGAGTTCGCTCCTATTTACCCAGCATTAATATGGGCACATGTTGCAGAGCAACTAGCGGGCCGCGTTGCAGGGAAGGTAGGGAAACGGGTTTAAAATGAGCGATGAGTCGGGCTAGTTGGTGTACGGGTTTCACGTGTACTGATGTATTGATACATGGACACGTGAAGATGTTCGTTACTCTCCGGCACATTGAGAAGAACATTGGCGTGTCATGAGAATATGAGGCACCTCTCACTGTAATATTCTCTCACACTCAGATTACCTCACCTCCCTTCCACTCCCATCTCTTTTCAGGTCTCAGTCACCCATCCCAGCTGGATCACTTGACTTTATTACTCTCTCCAAGTTTATCAGCTTCATGTCTTCCTGTTTTGCCAGTTTGATTCATACATTTCTTTCCACCAGTTTTCATCATCAGCCCCTCCCTGAACGCTCTTTGTCTAACTCGCCTTATTACCTCTGATTGTTCACCCCTTCTCAGCTTTTATGTCCTACTCAAAACTCGTCTTATTTCCACCTGAACAAGTCCTCAGAGTCCCACCAAACTCATCACTGGCTCGCCTTTCACCTTCTACAACTCGTTTAAAGCTGTATTTTAAGTGGGAGACGCTGGAATTCCCACTGCACTGCAATTATAGAACCACTGTCCTATAATTCCATTTGGGTTAGACGGTAGAGCGACGGTCTCACTTCTTACCGGTCGGCATTCAATCCCTGACCGTTCAAGTAGTTGCCCACCATTCCTTTCCTTCCTTAAGGATCCTACATCCTTAACCCCCTTATCCCTTCCAAGGACTTATTGATATCTTCCAAGGGACTTATTGATATCTTCTGATTATTACGTTACCTGTCGTATAATTCTGTTTTATTTCATGATGATTTAGCTCGCTTTCTTTCAAGTTACCCAATGATGATAGAACATGTAACTAGGTTTGGTTGCGGCAGTATCTGTGTGATAACAGCGAACAGTCTCCTCGGGTCGTTGTTGTCTAGGGGGCTCGTGTGCCCGCAAATCAATAATACCACATTAAAGAAATTCGTATGTCATATGTGTAATGTTGCAAAACACATAAGATACACGAATTCGGTGATAGACTGAAATTTCGTGCTTTTCTAAAATAAAATCCATACAGATTTTAAATAAAAAATGAAGCTAAAGGAATCTGAAAAATATAATATTCTCCTTTCGCATTCAATTTTTAAAATGAAACACTTAAAATTCATAATACGAGGGTAATTTGTATTAACGAAACTTTATTGCACTTACTGAAGTAATATTGAAAACTGAGATACTAATTATAACGTTTCACTGAACTTATTGACATGGATTGTTAACTCTTACATATTCTACAGTGCACAGTTACAAACCCAGAAAGATTTCAACTTAGATTCAACAGAGCAGATGAAGTTGTTAAAACATGGGGCATAATCTTACTGAAGCGAACATAAGAGTCATACTCATACTCCTCCTAAGTAAAACAGAAACAAGAAAAAAGTAACACGTAGCAGGCCGCCATAGACTTAGGACCCGTGCAGGATATTCGCGGAATATATATATATATATATATATATATATATATATATATATATATATATATATATATATATATATATATATATATATATATATAGGGGGTACCACCTCTGGTGCAATTATAGGGACCCACAGCCTCAGAGAAGGGAACACAGAGCATTCAGGGAAAAACTTGCCATTTAACTCTGAATACATGAGGGTGTTCGCTTCTCCTACCACCCCCCTTTTTTATGGTGTACACTTTATTAAGCAAGGTTATATAGTTACATATCTGATTGTATACAAAAAAATGAGCATTAAGAGGACACAAAAATAGTTCGCTATTTTAATATATATATTATATATATATATATATGTATGTATATATATATATATAATTACACAAGAGCAGTTGGTCGTAGGGCGAGTTGAACACGAGCGTGAAGGATATACAAAATAGCGAGTAATGAAATTGTATTAAACAACTGTGTTTGATTACTACGGCTTAATCAGCGTGAGCGCAATCATTCCAAATTACATATTTTGTTACAAATGAAGTTAAAGAAAATGATTAAACCAAGACAACAAAGGAAGAAAGTCATATACTCCTTGAGGTATACCCCACTTCTCAGACGACATACAATACAAATGATGGTTGGTTAGTAAGCTCTTGTGGAGGCCTAAATAAGCTCAACAACAAACGAGTAATTCAGAATTTACATATATGTGTATCCTTGTATTTGTTTAAATGGTGAAGAGTGAATAATGTGAATTACACTATGAAATTATCCAACATATTTAATAAGTAGAATGTAGAATATTCCTCTGTGGTGCCATGTCAATAGAAGAATTGTTGTTGTTTTAGATTCAGCTACTCAGAACAAGAAGTTCTAGCAGCACGGGCCATGGTGAGCCCGTAAAACAGAAGAACAACAAACTCATGTGATAGAGAGTAAATAATGGGGTCATCAGTGGCCCCCAGTGTTAGGTGGGGGCCACTGCTAGACAGGGCCATGGCCGGAGAGACCACTGCCAAGCCAACCAATGCGTTATACGATAAACCTGCGAGGCAGACTGTCCACACTGGCGTACATCAAGACATCTGAATACTTCACAGTAAAAGTTTGTCGCTCTGGCTATCCCCAGCCCACGCTTCGTGAGGCTGGTGTGGGTACAGCAGCACTCACACAGTGCAGCTCACAAGATGCTACATGGCTCACAAGCCACACCATGTCTCAAGCCACAAGCCAAACGAAACGGTTGATCGATTTTCATCTCTACAGCGCTATTTCATCTTAAATCTTCCCTCATTTTCAGGCAATACCTTTTAATGTGGTCACTGTTTCTACCACAGAGACCTTCGGCAACACAAGAACGAGCGCACTGATGACTTCACTACTTGTCAGCTGCTTTATGTACCTCCGACCGGTCGTCTTAACAGATGTTCCTGAGACTTAGTGTTTAGCGATCCCAATTACAAACTTCAATTGGCATATGAGATCCGGGTGCACCCCACCTACTACCCTCTCTGATAATGATACCAGGGCGCCATCAACAGTGTCAGGACCCTTAACTAGCATCCAATGACGGACTGAGGAGCGTCGACATGACTGGGTATCACCTACGACCACAGAGTACTAACTGAGCTCCTAGACTTTACATCCAGGAGCTCCAAAAAGACTTCCTGATCACATGCCTCGGTAGAACAAACCATCCTGTGTGATGGGGATTTTAAGCATCACGTAGCTAGCTTTTGACACTGTACTCCCCGTCATATAGTCTAGGGCTGCTGCACAGATGCAGATGTACCTAAATATGTTAATAAAAAAAATAAACGAGACAAACATGGCTTGAGCTGATTGGCTGGTGTTTCTGTTCCGATATCCTTGACCAATCATATAATGCCATGTTTACTTGCCTCCCATTGGCTGTGGCTAGTGACATGACGTCAAGTCAGGGAGAGAGAACCTAGAGAGCGCCAATTTTTTTTTTTTAGAATAAAACACATTTTCATTCATACAAAACATATATTCATTTAAAATATACGCAATGGATAGGGCCAAAATGTTGCTCTCAAGTGAGTTGAAATCAGTACGGAAAGCCAGTCGTCTGGTCACAGCTCAGGAAAGGATTCATCAAGCATTTATGTAACCATTTACGAAACCTTTACATCTTTCCTCAATCATAGCGCCTTTGTTTAGATTTATTAAATGGTTTATAAGCTTGGAAACTTCACAACCCAAGGCTATTAATGCTGCAAACAACCTCCTACTGCTTGTGAAACTGTTTAATGAATGTAAACAAAGACGATGATTAAGGAAAGATGTGCAGGTTTCGTAAGACATTACACAAATTCCCTGGCGCAGGTCTGTCGTGGTCAAGATGTATCTTCAAGATAGTCGTGTCAGCCGTCTCATCACTACCATATCTCAGGAAGAATGAACCTTGCACGACCTTCGCTACCAGTGTCCACCTGCCGTCATGCTCGACTCCTAAGTTGATCTCTGAATTGGGAAATTCTGTAAGACCTTCCTGCTCTCAGCTTTTTGGCAGCATTCACTATATTTTGTTTTTAATTATTACCTTTTATCGAGTGCAGAAAATTTTATATGCCACTTTTATCTTAAAATAGTAATTCTATTAATAATAAAAAATGAGAATAATAATAATAATATTAATAATAATTTTTTAAAGACAAACACTAACAAATGTTTAAACTTAAACAAATATTTTTCTCTAATTAAAAAATAAAAGTGATTCGAAGTTTATCTTAACAGATGATTCACGTTTTCCTTACACAACGAATATCAAGTGTTCCAAAAATGTAAAAAAAAAAAAAAAACTCCTAATTTACCTTAAACAGGTTGGAGGGGCGAGCAAGAGACGATCAACACCCGAGAACGCAACAGGCCAAGCACCGTCTCCGTCTCCTTTAATACAGATGATTTTGGCAAATTGCGAGGCATTAACACTAATTATGGAAATTATGGAAGCCATTATAGACTGTCTGCATTTTACCTACCTCGATAATTGGTGTTTTTGCCTTTCTCTTACTCTTAGCTCTCTCACTTCTCCTCCTTGCAATCTTTCCTCTTTTCTCGATTTTTTTTTTGTGAACGTAATCTACTATTTCTGTCCATCTTCCCCCTTCGCATAATTTCCACTATTCGTAATTATAATATTTTAGCTAATTTGTTTAGTCATTTTGTTTTCCACCATCTGTACTACCTTCCTCTCTTACTCGCTTTCCATTTGTACGTTTGTTGCTTACTACATCTTTCTCATACAATCTCTCTCCTCCGTTTTAATAATTTTATTCTTATTACCTGAAACATTTTCTTATTTTCCGCCTTGTCAGTTTGTTGTCTCCATCATGTCTTCACTTTTGTTTTTCTTGCACTGTTCAGTCCAACTTCTTGACCCTTTCCTCGTACCCAACCCTGCATTGTGCTGGTCCTGCCTCGTTGCAAACCTCTGCAACATTTTATGTTTCTTTTAGTGCTCCTTGTGGTCGAGACTCCAAGTTAGAGCTACATACTTTAGGATTAGTCTTACGTATGTTGTGTACAGTGATCTATATGTCTTGTTATCGAGGTGATTGAAACATGTTCTACTATTCTCAGTATTACATATATAATAGTAATGTAGTTATGCATGCGCTCGCCAAAGGGATAGATAGTACTAGTACTACTGGATGGAGACCAGACAGTCTCTATCCACTCCACAACCCTCATCTTCCCACGCTCCCGTGCGCTCTCTCTAATAACCTTGTTACGAATCTAGCATTGATTCTAACATTATCCTGATAATTATGTATAGCAATTAATACTTTAAGCAGTTTAAGGAGTGGAGATCTATTTTACTTTACTTTAATTAACAGTGGGAGATAACCCCCCTTTAGTGTAGACTGGACTGCATATCTTCTGACTTAATTCTCATGTTCCAGTATTTACATAAAACTTCAAAAGACCCTTAATGGTCCAGTATTCAAAGTATACTGGACGTGTAGCATGGGTTAATCTTTACATCATTCTATGTCCTGCCTGACTGCCGGAAGGTGAGGCAATCATCAAGAGAAAGTGCAAAGCCAATATGATTATATCACAAGTCATATCTCTTCACAAGGAAGAGATATGAGGGCAAGGAGCTGAATTTTGAGGACCAAACGAGGACAAGAAGCTGTGACATGTGGACGAACTGAATGACTGATACATTTGTCATTGAACACCAACGGATCAGTCAGGCCTGACTTGCCTTCATATAAACCGTGTTGGTGATTGTTTACAAACCTATATTTATGGATATACGTACACGGCTAGTTTTTTTAATGATTTACAGGGATGTTTATGATTCCGATCACCTTTTTGTCTTCCTGGTTTTCGACAATTCGTCCTTCGCCAGTAGTATTTTAACATAGTACATTTTACTTCGGTAAAAAATATGCTACGTTTTTGGACCATGCAGTCTTTGGTTGGACATATCTTTGGTTGTCCTTCCAGTCTCTAGTAGCTTTGCTATCCTATCTAATCTTACCCCAGCACTTGCCAGTCTCTAGTTATCTCGGTATCCTCTCTATTCTTACACCAGCACTTCCCTGTCTTCAACCCTGGGTTATCCCCGTCTGCTCCCACTGAGAGCTCTTGGATCTCATGACCAATGAATGTTTAGATTCGAGTTCCTCACTATTCTTATCATTTGTTTGTTCTCGTCCCTCGCATCGCCGAGTCACTTGGTCATTCACTGACATCTTCCTTCTAATATGGCTACGGAACAGTGACCGTTGCTCTTTGCCTTTGGAGCAATGTCATTTTCGTATTGTTTCTCTGCTTCTCATCTGTTGTTTAAGTAATCATTCCTCGCCCTGTTCTATTGTTTCGGGTTCCTCGCTCCTCCATTCGTTTAATTTTTTCCACTATCTCCTGTTTTTTTGTTTTTTTCCTCTTGCCATTGCCTATTGAAGCAAGGGTTGGCATTTCACTCCAGCCTCTTTGTCTGGTTGTGTTGGTACATGTTTAGTGTGTGCGCGCGCGCGTGGGCCTGTGTTGTGAGAGCGCGCGTGTGGGCCTTTGTGGAATGTGTGTAGACTTATGGTTGTATTCATCTAGTTGTATTCAACTAGTTGTGCTTGCGGGGGTTGAGCTCTGCTCTTTCGGCCCGCCTCTCAACTGTTTACTACTATTTTTTTTTCACCGCCCCCCCCCCACGGCCCCAGGAAGCAGATCCGTAACAGCTGTCTAACTCCCAGGTACCTATTTAGTGCTAGGTAACAGGGGCATCAGGGTGAAAAAAACTGCCCATTTGTTTCTGTCTGGTCCGGGAATAGAACCCTGGCCACATAATTACGAGTCCTGCGCTCTGTACGCTCAGCTACCAGACCCCGGCTGTCTGTATGAACGTGAGCGTGTGAACGATAATTAAGCAAAATAGAATATAGGTCACATACAATATAGTACGACAACGATGGCAGTATGTAATATCTGTTTACATGATCTACCTTCCTCCTCCTCCTCCTCCTCCTCCTTCCTTTCACCTTTTCTATTTCCCTTCCTCGCCCTTCCTTTCTTTCTCCATCCTTTTTTTCCCCCTCTTTCACTTTACACCATATTTTTGCTCTCCTCCCTCATCTTCCTTTCTCTACCCTCATCTTCCTTTCTCCACCTCTCTCTCCCTTCTGCAGCAACTTCTCGCTCTCACGACAAAAACGACACAAGATAAGCATCAAGGAGGAAGAGTTGACCCTTACATTAAATCACACAAAAATCCACTTTTTCTCCCCAAGCAAGAAAAGCAGTTTAATTTGAGAACTTTTCGGCCTTGCCGAGACATGAATATGTAGGAGCTACATTACCACAACAGGGGTGAAATGACAAAAAGGAAACTGGGTCAAAAATATGAGGGTGTTTTTAGTGTGGGGATTCTAACGAGTGTATCTGCATACCAAAGGCTGGGTCAGCTAGATATGGCCACATCTCAACTATGGACCTGATTATATTGGAATATATTTGATTTTAAGGTCGCCACTTGGCTCAAAAATTATTACGGAACAAGTTGATTCTGTGCGTTTTTTTTTCATCAAAAGTGATTTTGGTTTACCTTTAGTTTACCTGTAATCAGTTATGAGAGTTCTTGCCTTTGCCAATTTACAGCTGGAAGTAAGGTACACTACTCGGTATTTATTCTTTGTGTATACCAATGGGTATATGTACCAGGGAGCCGGTCGGCCGAGCGGACAGCACGCTGGGTTTGTGATCCTGTGGTCCTGGGTTCGATCCCAGGCGCCGGCGAGAAACATTGGGCAGAGTTTCTTTCACCCTATGCCCCTGTTACCTAGCAGTAAAATAGGTACCTGGGTGTTAGTCAGCTGTCACGGGCTGCTTCCTGGGGGTGGAGGCCTGGTCGAGGACCGGGCCGCGGGGACACTAAAAAAAAAAGCCCCGAAATCATCTCAAGATAACCTCAAGATGGGTATACCCAAACAATGGGGGTATACCCATTGGTTTACAGCCAGCTATCTTACGGAGGTCCCTAAGTCAAAGCATCCTGATTGATTTCGATCATTCTAACTCATATACCTAATAGTTACTGAAGTTAACAAGAAAAACTAAGCCTGTATCGACTAAACCCTCACTAGTAGTGTCCATATCATGTTCATTTATGTCCCAGCATTTGTTAATTTACACAATTCTATCTATGGAACTATGCAACTTGATATAATGTTCAGTAATATTGTTGCCATCATGTGATTTGCACTCATGTATGTCTCTCATATAAGTTAGGAAGTGACAACGGACGGCAGGTGACAGCGAACGACAGGAGGTGACAACGGCGACGACAATAGAGAACCTTCGCATTAGAGTTACAAATCTAGTCTTGACTCCACAACAAGAAAAGCCAAACCAGAGAGGATAATGCTTTGTTTCACAACAGAATCCCAGGGCTCATTCTGAAATGCTGAAATACTATTAATCTTTCTCCTATCATTTGTCTAGAAGAGAGGGGTCAGAAACCACACTCAACTTTCTTGGACTATGTAGATACAACGAGTTAAGAGCTTCCACGGCCTGAAATCGCTAAAAGTGACAACAAATAAAGAAGTTAAAGCTCTTTTAATAGTAGAAAATGATGCAGGAAGCTCAGCCGAACAAAATAGCAAGCAAGAGAGCAGACAGCGCTCAGCAGAACAAAATAGCAAGCAAGAGAGCAGACAGCGCTCAGCAGAACAAAACAGATGCTGGGGGAAAGGGAGACTTCCGTAACAGTTAAGACCAAGGAAGACAACGATAATCTGCCGGCAGCGTCAGACTGACAGGAACTGAGCCTCAGGGAGGAAAGAGTACTTTGAAACTAAAAGGTGCAACACATCACTAAAAGTGTTGCTCTTAATAACAGTGAAGCTCCTAAAGTGCATACCCACTTCCAACAAGACCCAAGAAGCGATGTTTGGATATTTTTCTGGACTAACCTAGACTACAGTAAATAAAAAACTCCACTCGCAAATGTAAAATGAAATGAAAGGCTCCAGGAAACCTCAGTGATGGTTATGGAATGACTGAAGGGAATAACTCAAAACACAGGAAGACAATGAAGAACCTAATTTCCTTTAGACCCAATGC
Source organism: Procambarus virginalis (assembly GCA_020271785.1). NCBI lineage: Eukaryota > Metazoa > Arthropoda > Malacostraca > Decapoda > Cambaridae > Procambarus > Procambarus virginalis. Next base: position 9,315,099 of record WNGS01039543.1, on the reverse strand, counting down.
CATCGCCGTACTACTAGTGATTGGAATTACAAAGCCAATGGCAGCTCTCGTGCATCTCCCAATAGGCTTAGGACTGGCGAAATCCGGAAAGCACAAATGGTCAGACGAATCCCAGCATAGCGGAAGGGATAGCCGGCTCTTAAACCGAGTTGGGGTTAGCAAGAAATACATTTCCCACCAATAATCTATCCACGACAATGCCTTCGGTAGCCCATGAAAGTGTGTGTGTCCGCACCCCGACTACAATGGGTGAACATGCTTGGAAATGTTAGGGACCTTAATACACGGAGTCTTGAGGGAGTGTACAGAGATAATTACCCACGTAAGTCTCGTATCAACGGCGAGTTTACATGATCTACAACGTTGTGAGACGCAAGGAAGAGTGTCTCATCGAGACCAAACATCTTTCACCCATTTACATGCTGGTCTGTGTCAACTTCTCGTTCACGACAAAAAGTATGAAGGAGAGACAAAAAGAAGAGAAGTGGAGGGGGGGAATGAGAAAGGAGTAGAGAGGTTCATAAAAGAAATGAAGAAACACTGAGAGTTAGAAGAGGCAGCACGTGTGGATGACACAGAACAGGAGGGGGGAAAAAGATGGATATGGAAAAATGGAAATGGGAAGCTGGATGAATGGATAATGGCGAAGGGAAAGGAGAGATACTATAAACAGAGAGAAAGAGAAGAAATGATAAGAGAAATGATTAGGGTAGGACGTGAAATGAGAGGCTGGAGAAAGAGAGAGAAATAGTGAGTGGAGAAGTGAGAGAAATATGATAGGCACAAAAAGATATTGCAGAGGTTGGAAAATTAAGAGATTAAGGGTGAAAGTAAGAGCCAGGGACAGGAAGAAGGAGGAGGAAAGAAGCAAGAAGAACACAGCACCAGCAGAGTCCCCACGGCTCGGGCCCGGGCTGGCATGTCTGTACCAACACTATACTACCCGCTGCCAATAAATTATCATCAATAAAAACGTAGGTGAAAGAGGAGGTGCAGGAGAAGGGAGTAAGAGAGACGAAGAAGTTACGAGGCTCTTCATAACACCCTCACCCTTCTACAGAACCCATAACCCCACCCCTCTTCCACAGGAACCACAACACCATCCCCCCTTCCACAGGATTCCAAAGGTAATCTTGCAGTGGGTGTGACCCTTCTCCTGTAAAAGGCTTCAATTATGAAAATACTCTTAACTAATATTTGCTGCGTACGACGAATAAAGATTAATATTAATAAGGAATCACTGCTAAAACAATTATTTCAGGTTTAAATGATCTTTATTTTATTGCAATGAAAGGACAAGCGAAGTTGACCCTAGTAAGCAAAGCAGACGAGGGTAGGAAAGAACACTTTTCCCAACATCACAATCTACCACCTCAGCCCACCCACCACAATCTACCAGCCCATTACAATCTACCACCTCAGCCCACCCCACCACAATCTACCAGCCCATTACAATCTACCACCTCAGCCCACACTTCACAATCTACCACCTCAGTCCACGCACCACAATCTACCACCTCAGTCCACGCACTACAATCTACCACCTCAGCCCACCCACCACAATCTACCACCTCAGCCCACCCACCACAATCTACCAGCCCACTACAATCTACCACCTCAACCAACCCAATAGAACACACGTGCAAGCTACAAACGGAAATAAGTAAAAGATATATAATACCCTGTAAGTGTAGTCAGCAAGTAGAATACAATGAAAGAAGAAGTCGTGTAAGCCACCTCCATCCCCAACTTTAAGGCCAGATTCAAAAAAGAATTCGAACGTCAGAATAATGAAATTCTACGCAACAGGTACAACAAGGTCAGTAGGCGGGGAATAGTCTCACTCCACTGTAAACATTGATATGCAAGTAATACCTTTAATAAATAATAAAATCCTTACAATATTTATTATTACCATGACCACGTGTACAAGATTTAAATGATAATATTAAAAATACACCGAATATCACTGGCAAAAATGAATAACCTATAATATAGTTAAATAAATATATATAATATTTAATATGTAAAACCCGGAAATCGTAAAAATACTCCAGAACGTAAGGAACAATAAAGGAGAAAAAGAAATATAACAAAGCAAGTAGAGTTAAATATTACGGTTTGTCAAGCAAGCCAACCCAGACTTCCCGCTGAAGAAGATGGCAACGAGCGCACGCAGTTGCCCGCTTGTGAGTTTTCTCTATTATTTTTTTCCTCGCGAGCCTGGAGGGAAGTGAGACATCCTGGTGGGAGGGAGGGAGTGGGGGAAGATAGATAGTAGGGGCTGAGATTTGTTAGGGGAGGGGGGGGGGCGGAGTGGGGAGAGGTTGAAAGGGGGTGTGGTGGAGTTAGGTTGAAGGGGAGCGAATTGGACACTGGTTGAGGGGGGGATGGAAAGAGGTTAGGTTGGAGAGAGAGATGGATTGGAATGAAAAGGGTGGAGTGGTGTTGCTTAACGGGGGTGATAAAAGAGAATATAGGAAGGAGAATGATGAAAATAATGAGACGAGGAAATGGGAACGATACAAAATAAGGAAGGGTAGAAAAGAGGGGATTAATAAAGGTTAAGAAGAGGGGAGTCAGTAGAAAAGAGACAACAGGACAGAAGGTAAAGGACGAGATAAAGGGTAGAAGAAAGGAAACAAGTGAGAGACTGGAAGAAGAGGAATGTGAGAAAGACACCCAAGACGAAAGGAGGGGAGGAACAATAGAATAGGCAGAACAGAAAGGAACTTAAAAAGGCTACGCAGGACGGAATGAAGAAATTAATTAAGAAGGATAGGCAGAGAAAGTAATACAAGGACAGGCAGGACGGGAGTTATGTAAGTACTTGTATATGTAACATTAACAACTGTGTAACAAGCTTCACGAGATTGTCACTTGCTTAACTACCGAACTATGGGTTCCTGAACCTATTATGTCCCTTCGTACCCCTTTCCCACCACCGAGATGGGTATGGGGTGCACAATAAAGAAATGCCACGTAAAACAAAACACTGAAGAGCAACACAAGTGACAGGCAGAAAGGGAGCTCGAGGGTACAGTAGTCGGAATGGTGTGTTCTTGTTTTTCTCTGCACTACCAGGAGAGCTTAGTGGTGTGTTCTAAGTTTTGTATTCCGCGTCCACATTCTGGAGAGCTTAGTAGACTTTAAATCAGAACTTGTCAAAGTCTGAATAACGGAGGGTGGGACACTTAGTCCATTCTGATAGGTCGTTACTAGCGGTGACCCGCCCTGGTGGTGGTTACCCGTTCGGATCAAGCGAATTCGTCACCATGATGATAGTGAATCAATGCTAAACACGAGGATTGAGCCGATAATATTGAGGATAGTGATAACAAAATAACCTTCGACCACACAGGCAATGAAAACAGCAACAATGTTATTGTTAGCTGAAGGAAATATTTGATGGTGACTTCTACGTCATCAGTGCTTGTGGTGGTGAAACATCAGAAAACATCATGGTTAGGAGAATGTTAGAATTGTGGTGATTTATAATTACGGATGTTTACTCTTAAAAAGAAAGTGAAATCACTCATTTACCTTGATAAAATATTAAGGCCATATATATAAAGGGCTCAAAGTCACTTCCCTGAATTACCGAGGCATACACACTACCAACTGAACCACGATGAGCTTAGAACTCAGTACTGTGTGCTGAGGAAGTCCAGCGAAGCAAGTTCGATCCCCCTCTTCAGTCTTAAAATATTCTCCAAGACATATCACGCTCTTATGATTACATTGCGCACTATATTTACTATTCAACTATAATAAATCTAAATTCCTCAGAAGAAATTTAAAATCAAATATCGCTATTGACGCAAGTCTAAACCTTCTCGTTTTTTTCGATAATCTTCTCGATTATCCACAAATATCCTAGATATTTGAAGATATATTAATATTCTTCTGAAGATGTATTAATATACGAAAGTATTTAAGGAAATTCCTGTTTCAATTTTCCTCCGTGGTCTGACACTGTCACATTTTTAATCACGTGTTTATTTTCGTGATATACACACATATCCTAGATATATATACCCAGGAGGTGGAACTTCCGCTGGTGCCCGCCTGGGGCTTCCAGCTGGGACAAGTAGGAGGTATCTTCCACGGTCAAAACCTGATATGTTTTGCGATATGAACCCCTGAACTTTTACCATCAAATACTCAATACTTCCAGTACTTGATATCCGCCTCACATGCAATATTAAACTGGTGGCCACAGTGAGGCATCCGGCTGGTGGAGAAGCCAGCCACTAGCAATAGTTCAATGTACAATAAAGGTAAGTTAACAAAACTGGCAGTGAAGGTTGTAGTGATGAGAGAGAGAGGTGGGTTGGGGTTTTGGGGGAGAATGTGGGGAGATTAGTTATAAGAAGATGGGATGAGTAGGTAGGGATGCAGGCTGAGCGGGTTGACGAAAAAATAGGTTATAAGATGGTAGATGGAAAGAGAGTGGGGGTTAAAGTGGATGGTTAGAGGTAATGATGTATTAACCAGAAACTAAAATGAAATTAACTCACTGAGAACTGTTGGTGGAGACCAAAAAAAATTATTCTAAGTGTTGAGGCAGGATGATAACAGTCCAGGGCGAAGCAAGCACGAATATATGATATAACTTGAATAGTTTAGGAACCAAGTGTCCTTGTCCCCCTGAAAGTTTCTGACAAACTTTTTATGCTCTAGTGTGTAACTATCATATTCGTGCTACTTGATCTATTCCATAAATAATATCCATTTTTTATTTACACAATCGCTAGCAATGACAGGTTTTACACACTCACTGTGCGAGAACTTGAAGCATTTACGACTTGCCCCATTCATGGCTCTGGATTCTCAGACATAGACCGGCTGAGAGACTGGTTGATGTCTCCTTCACCTGGCTTAGTATGTCTGGACCACTCGAGGTTTTACGACATGCCAGTGTTACTATAGTCTCTTGTATGATTAACCAACTTGGTAGATGGGAATTTTTAATATCTCCAATCTTACTCTTGACAAATTATGTAACCCTTCATATTGTCTATGGTAGCTGTTTAAATACTCAGGTAATCATGTTAAAAAATATGATCAATCTGAACAAGCTATTTTAAACGAAATATTAAAAAAAATAGTACTTGAAATTATATGCCTGTATGGATAACTCCTCATTTAAATGTTCCCATTTATTCCCAAGTTCCGTAAAACAGTCAATGAAACAATTAGAAACACTAACTATATTGTTTCAATTCGCCTTATGCTTCATATACTCCAAAAGGCTCATTTTCTTAATAACTTCATTTATGATCAACAATTTGGCATGTCTTGGTTGTTTTTGCCATGACAAAGTGCATAATTCACCTCAACAAAAATCAAGATTTATCACTATAAAAACATTCTGGAATTTGCAGGGACAAACAGTGGGCAGTGTGTGAGTGTGTGGGCGTGACGTTGACGGCTTAACAACGGCTGTGACCGTGGGTGTAGCTGCCTCGGTGTTGATGACTAGCACACGCCCGCTTCCAAACATACACAACCATGTGCACGCACGCAACTGCACACAGGTTTTTGCACGCGCTTGGTCTTAAATGCACGCATTTGCTTACAATATCTGAAAGCCGTTAAGAACGAGGGAGAGCACTAACTAGAGAAACCATGAGCAAACATTTACGAACTGTGTCGTGAACATCTGTCACATACATCAATAGACAAGACCAGACACACACAATCAGGCTCAAACACGATCAGACACACACTCAACCAGATACACATTTGCAAGCAGACTCACATACACAACCAGACACATACATAACATTGGGCATCCGACGGTTAGAAAGGCGGAGTCTAAGAGCTAACAATTCGATCCTGCAGGCAAATACAGTAAATACACGCACACCTGACCCGCGTACACATCCAGATACATACACACACATACAACCAAACACGCACTAAAAAACCACACACATACAACCAAACATAGACATTCAACCAGACACCAAGACCCTTCCTTCTCATGCCGAAAATTCCATGATAGAATAGAGAGATCTTTTATAAGAGATCAGAGGACGGCGTAATGAAGGGGTCCTTCGAGACTCGTAAACAAAGGTATTTGCTTTACTTATATTCCACATCCGAGTGACGACACACTCCCGAGAGAGGTGGTGATGTATGAAAATTAGGCATCACACACACACACACACACACACACACACACACACGACTTGGGGGTTGACATCACGCCAGACCTGTCCCTTGCAGCACATATCAAGAGGATAACATCAGCGTCATATGCCAGGCTGGCCAACATAAGAACGGCATTCAGAAACTTGTGTAAAGAATCATTCAGAACTTTGTATACCACATATGTCAAGCCAATCCTGGAGTATGCAGCCCCAGCAGGGAGTTCATATCTAGTCAAGGATAAGATCAAACTGGAAAAGGTTCAAAGGTTTGCCACCAGACTAGTGCCCGAGCTGAGAGGTATGAGCTACGAGGAGAGGCTACGGGAATTAAACCTCACTTCGGTGGAAAGACAGAAGTGTTAGAGGGGACATGATCACCACATTCAAGATTCTCAAGGGAATTGATAGGGTAGATAAGGACGGGCTATTTAACACAAGGGGCACACGCACTAGGAGACACAGGTGGAAACTGAGTGCCCAAATGAGCCACAGATATTAGAAAGAACTTTTTTAGTGTCAGAGTGGTTGACAAATGGAATGCATTAGGAAGTGATGTGGTGGAGGCTGACTCCATACACAGTTTCAAGTGTAGATATGATAGAGCCCAATAGGCTCTCGAACCTGTACACCTTTTGATTGACGGTTGAGAGGCGGGACCAAAGAGCCAGAGCTCAACCCCCGCAAGCACAATTAGTTGAGTACACACACACACACGATCAAAACAACCCTCCAACACACACAATCGACTGTCTTTTTCCCCCTCGTCTCCGAAAAAAGCAGCCGGGATCGCCGAGTACATAAACTGTGTAGACTGTATGACTTTAGGGACCGGCTCCGAAACGGGTTCAAAATGTCGGACTCAAAGCTGCTTATGCATTTTGCCGCTCCACCAGCGAAACACAAGGTGTGAAAGCTTAAACATGCTTTTATTTACTACTGTGAGGATGGGGGATGGGGAGGAGAGTGGGGAAAGAGGGTAGATTTTTTCACATTTCCGTAATTCTAACTAAAACCTTACCAGAAAAAAAATATACCGATGTGTCTAAAGAGAATTGTATATTTTAAAAGCGTCGAGAACGTGAAAAGTTTCATCGAATGTTGCTTCTTTTGCATGTGGGAACAAAAGCCAATATGTACGTCTATTAATAATTCACATATAATTCTCAAATGTATATATTATTCAATACTCTAAATATACAGAGAGGAAATACAAACACTCCGATGAGTATGATACAAGTCTGTAATACACTCATCAACATGCAGAGAGCGCACACACCAAAAACAGAGAGCACACACCCACAGAGAGCACACATACCACAAACAGAAAGCAAACACACCACAAACAGAGAGCACATACACCACAGAGAGCACACACTACAAAACACACCACAAACAGAGAGAACACTCAACAAACAGCGAGTACACTTCCCTCCCCACACACACACAATACAGGAGTACATAAATGTACTCCTAAGATGGTCGAAACGTTTTGAAACCCCATCCTTAACAAATTCAAGCTCGTAGTCTCATATAAAATTGTTAAGTTTTAGAGCCAGTTTAAGCAAACTTAGCCAAGTTTGATATAATGGTATAACTAGAAGTATATCGCGCCTCTAAATGTTAATATCTCACGTGAACTAGATCTTAAACCTAGGAACGCCTAACCATCCATCGATATGCTCATCTATCTACATGCTCATTCATCCATCCACAAGTTCATCCATCCGTTCACTCCCTCATCCACGTTCAAACATTCGCCATCAAATTATAGACCTTCGACAATAAGAGTGGTCACAATTAATTAAAATTCCTAACAGGTTTTGACAAATCGTTCATATATCATTCATCTTAGTGTCTTTTATGGTCGTTTCAGTGTGCAGGACTGAAACAGGTGACAATAGGCGTGGGGTCACTTGAGTGTTTCAAGCGAAGGTTAGACATATATATGAATGCGTTCGGGTGGATATAAATAAAAACTACCACGTATGGACCATATCCTTCTGCAGTTTGCATAATTCTTATGCTTCGAACAATCCTGCCAAGGTTCCTCTTTCATATATGGTGCACCTCAAGAATAGATTACTCTTACGGGCTATTCATGCCCGTGCCACCTCTTCGGTGGCTTAATCTTCATCAATCAGATTACAGTTAATATTTTTTGCTATATTTCTCGATACCTCAAAAGTGTTATAAAACGTGCAGCACAAATCTTTACTTTCCTGTCTATATCTTTTATCCCTTGGTCTGCCATCTTCTTTATCTTTCATCCCTTGATTTGCCACCCCTCTTCATCTCCATTTTCCATTTTTTCTCCATCAATGGCAGCTGATGTCGATAGCTCAACTTCTGATTTTTCCTCCATTGTGATGTTGAGTAATGGTATACAAGGTAGCCAATGAGCTTGCAGTTGTGCGTACGCTGGAGCATCTTGAGTGTGAGGCCGGTGCATCTTGAGTGTGAGGCTGGAGCATCTTGAGTGTGAGGCCGGGGTTGTGGATCAGGAGGTGAGGTTGTGAAGCTCAGTCGTCTATTATCATCATCACTATCATTTCAATCACCATCTACATCCATCTGTTACAATCTCTTACATCGTTATCACCATATCGAGGTGCCTGACAGCTGGGTGGACAGCGCTTCGGATTCGTAGTCCTGAGGTTCCGGGTTCGATCCCCGGTGGAGGCGGAGACAAATGGGCAAAACGTTTCTGTCACCCTGATGCCCCTGTTACCTAGCAGTAAAAAGATACCTGGGAGTTAGACAGCTGCTACGGGCTGCTTCCTGGGGGTGGAGGCCTGGTCGAGGACCGGGCCGCGGGGACGCTAAGCCCCGAACTCATCTCAAGATAATCATCGGTAACATCATTTACATCATAATCATCATGACTACCACCATCACAACCCTCACAAACATCACCATTATCACCACAACACAACTACCACTCTAGAACAATGACGCTGCTTCTTGCAAGACAGAGTTCGATTCCCGATGTTCTAAATAGTTCTTTCACTCTTTCCACCTACCCCATTTCAGTCCTCATAACCCAGCTCTTTCCTCATATTTCTTCCAAGTGCTGTATACTTATTTTGATGAGCGCTCTTTCCTCATAATTTTAGTATCTTCCCATTGTCATACAATGTGTATAATCTCCTCGCTTCTGTAGATCACTTAAGTTACCTTTCCCACAAGCTCATTGTTCTGTGAGAATGCTTGTCTATCATGCTGTCAGTTTCTCTATCATGCTGTCAGTTTGCCTGTCAGATTGACAGTTGCTCTTCTGACTACTGTACTTATTAATGAGATGCGCTATCTTAGCCTTTCAACAGGAAGAAATAATTATTCATTCACCGAATGGCATTAAATTTATGGTGAATGCCATTATACTGATATCGGATATCATAACATTGATGTTCAATGTCATAATACTGATGCTTCATATCATAATACTGATGCTTCATATCATAATACTGATGCTTCATATCATAATACTGATTATAGTGTAATATCGCGCGAGCACGGGACTGACAACTCAGGTGGGAGTAGTGTTGTCGTTACAGGTGAACAGTTGTACCAGGATTCGTCAACAACCACTTACGAAATCTGTACATCTTTCCTCTATCATGGTGGCCTTATTTACATTAGAACTTATGAGCTCCGAAACGCTACTAGGTTACACAGAAATCACAAGAGCGTGAATAAGGGCGTGACGAGGATTCGAACCTACCTCCGAGAGGATCCCAGACGCTGCCTGTCGTAGCTCAACCGATTAAGGCAGCGTCTGGGATCCTCTCGGAGGTAGGTTCGAACCCTCGTCACTGCCCTTGTGAATTTGTTCACTATTAGGTTGTTTACAATAATAATAACCTTGGGTTGTGAAGTTTCCAAGCTCGCCAATTCTTTAATAAACGTAAACAACGCCACCGTGATTAAAGAAAGATGTACAAGTTTCGTATGTGGTTGGGTAACTGCTTGATAAATCATGGCCCTGGTCAAACCCTCAATATGCACTAGGGGGAAAGCTATTAAGATGTTATCTTTAGATCTCACGACGTGATGGAGATGAGATTATCAGCATCACAGACGGATTCCACCGGTTTGACCTCCTGCACCTGCTGGTGGTCAATCATTTTGTCTTCCTCCTGCACCTGGTGGTCGTCAACCATCTTGTTATTGTCTTCCTCCTGCACCTGGTGGTTGTCAACCATCTTGTTATTGTCTTTCTCCTGCACCTCATGATCAAGATTTTAAGGAATACAAAATTGTGATTGAAGCACAGTATTTGGGCATTTCATTAACGTTTTAGACATTTCATGAACAATATGTGTAAGTTTGGTGAGATTTGTTATAAAAAATCTTAACACTTCAGATAAAAAACAATTATTTAAGGCGAGATAAATTTAATGAATGTTTACATTTGTTGAAATTTACATCAGCAGTTTGTGTAAACAAAGGCTTCATAATCAACCGGGCGGTGATTCATAGGTCAGGGTACGAGCAGCTGCGTCCAACAACCTGGTTGACGAGATTTACCAACCAACCGGTTGGTCGTGGGGACATTTATCCCCGGAATCAACAGTAGGAAGTGAACACTGTAACAAACAGGCACCTCCCGCCATCTAAAAAAAAAACACGTGCCACCCAAGCGCGCACACCTGTCACCTAGGAACACACCGACACCCAAGCACATACCTGCCCCCCAAACAACACGGCCGAACTGGAAGTTAACACAGGCTGGCCAGTCAAAGCCTTAACGCACGCAGGCTGCAACAATGCATTTATAAATCTCAAATGAAAACACACATGAAATCTTTATTCCTCATTCTTTTTCTTTTCACCCTCCTCCAACTCGTCGATTCTGTTTTTATCGACTGTCTTTGCAAGATGTTATCCGGATCTCAGTATGGTAATTGGTGATTATGCAACCTTTGGAATGCTATCAAAATAATCGGTGCATAAATATGGCCAAAGCTGTAAGCCTTGAAATCTTTATATTGACTTATTTCATATAAATGTTCTCTCTTTAATAGTTAAAAGAAATCCTCGTTCCACGACTCACATTAGAGGGTAGCTAGGAAGAATATCTAGTCGGGTTTTCGTGGGATACAATAACAACCGATAGTCTCTGCTACGTTACTGACTACTACACTATTGCTGCTACGTTGTGACAACTTGAGAGACGGCCGTGAACAGTGGCACAGCTAATTACAACTGTAGCTCTTAGGTTCTGTCATGAGATTTCAGTATACACATAAACCTAGGCCCAATTCAGATCATTACTTACAATGAGGAGAACATGTATAAAAATGCCTTAGATCCCCATTTTTTCCTAAAGTATCAACCTCACACTTGCACATTTTTTTATATTCGTGTATTATTGCCACTTATGCGAAATAGCGGNCTACTATTTCTGTCCATCTTCCCCTTCGCATAATTTCCACTATTCGTAATTATAATATTTTAGCTAATTTGTTTAGTCATTTTGTTTTCCACCATCTGTACTACCTTCCTCTCTTACTCTCTTTCCATTTGTACGTTTGTTGCTTACTACATCTTTCTCATACTATCTCTCTCCTCCGTTTTAATAATTTTATTCTTATTACCTGAAACATTTTCTTATTTTCCGCCTTGTCAGTTTGTTGTCTCCATCATGTCTTCACTTTTGTTTTTCTTGCACTGTTCAGTCCAACTTCTTGACCCTTTCCTCGTACCCAACCCTGCATTGTGCTGGTCCTGCATCGTTGCAAACCTCTGCAACATTTTATGTTTCTTTTAGTGCTCCTTGTGGTCGAGACTCCAAGTTAGAGCTACATACTTTAGGATTAGTCTTACGTATGTTGTGTACAGTGCTCTATATGTCTTGTTATCGAGATGATTGAAACATGTTCTACTATTCACAGTATTACATATAACAGTGATGTAGTTATGCATGCGCTCACCAAAGGGATAGTACCAGTACTACTGGATGGAGACCAGACAGTCTCTATCCCCTCCACAACCCTCATCTTCCCACGCTCCCGTGCGCTCTCTGTAATAACCTTGTTACGAATCTAGCATTGATTCTAACATTATCCTGATAATTATGTATAGCAATTAATACTTTAAGGAGTGGAGATCTATTTTACGTTACTTTAATTAATAGTGGGAGATAACCCCCCTTTAGTGTAGACTGGACTGCATATCTTCTGACTTTATTCTCATGTTCCAGTATTTACATAAAACTTAAAAAGACCCTTAATGGTCCAGTATTCAAAGTATACTGGACGTGTAGCATGGGTTAATCTTTACATCATTCTATGTCCTGCCTGACTGCCGGAAGGTGAGGCAATCAAGAGAAAGTGCAAAGCCAATATGACTATATCACAAGTCATATCTCTTCACAAGGAAGAGATATGAGGGCAACGAGCTGAATTTTGAGGACCAAACGAGGACAAGAAGCTGTGACATGTGGACGAACTGAATGACTGTGATACATTTGTCATTGAACACCAACGGATCAGTCAGGCCTGACTTGCCTTCATATAAACCGTGTTGGTGATTGTTTACAAACCTATATTTATGGATATACGTACAAGGCTAGTTTCGTTTTTTTTTAATGATTTACAGGGATGTTTATGATTCCGATCACCTTATTTGTCTTCCAAGTTTTCGACAATTCGTCTTTCGACAGTAGTATTTTAACATGTGTACATTTTACTTCGGTAAAAAAAATGCTATGTTTTTGGACCATGCAGTCTTTAGTTGGACATATCTTTGGTTGTCCTTCCAGTCTCTAGTAGCTTTGCTATCCTATCTAATCTTACCCCAGCACTTGCCAGTCTCTAGTTATCTCGCTATCCTCTCTATTCTTACACCAGCACTCGCCAGTCTCTAGTTGCCTTGCTATCCTCTGTATTCTTACACCAGCACTTCCCTGTCTTCAACCCTGGGTTATCCCCGTCTGCTCCCACTGAGAGCTCTTGGATCTCATGACCAATGAATGTTTAGATTCGAGTTCCTCACTATTCTTATCATTTTGTTTGTTCTCGTCCCTCGCATCGCCGAGTCACTTGGTCATTCACTGACATCTTCCTTCTAATATGGCTACGGAACAGTGACCGTTGCTCTTTGCCTTTGGAGCAATGTCATTTTCGTATTGTTTCTCTGCTTCTCTTCTGTTGTTTAAGTAATCATTCCTCGCCCTGTTCTATTGTTTCGGGTTTCTTCGCTCCTCCATTCGTTTAATTTTTTCCACTATCTCCTGTTTTTTTGTTTTTTCCTCTTGCCATTGCCTATTGAAGCAAGGGTTGGCATTTCACTCCAGCCTCTTTGTCTGGTTGTGTTGGTACATGTTTAGTGTGTGCGCGCGCGCGTGGGCCTGTGTTGTGAGAGCGCGCGTGTGGGCCTTTGTGGAATGAGTGTAGACTTATGGTTGTATTCACCTAGTTGTATTCAACTAGTTGTGCTTGCGGGGGTTGAGCTCTGCTCTTTCGGCCCGCCTCTGAACTGTTTACTACTATTTTTTTCACCCCCCCCCCCCCGGCCCCAGGAAGCAGATCCGTAACAGCTGTCAAACTCCCAGGTACCTATTTAGTGCTAGGTAATAGGGGCATCAGGGTGAAAGAAACTGCCCATTTGTTTCTGTCTGGTCCGGGAATAGAACCCGGGCCACATAATTACGAGTCCTGCGCTCTGTCCGCTCAGCTACCAGACCCCGGTTGTCTGTATGAACGTGAGCGTGTGGCTGTGTGAACGATAATTAAGCAAATAGAATATAGTCACATACAATATAGTACGACAACGATGGCAGTATGTAATATCTGTTTACATGATCTACCTTCCTCCTCCTCCTCCTCTCTTTCACCATTTTCTCTTTCCCTTCCTCGCCCTTTCTTTCTTTCTCCATCCTTTTTTTCCCCCTCTTTCACTTTACACATATTTTTGCTCTCCTCCCTCATCTTCCTTTCTCCTCCCTCTCTCTCCCTTCTGCAGCAACTTCTCGCTCTCACGACAAAAACGACACAAGATAAGCATCAAGGAGGAAGAGTTGACCCTTACATTAAATCACACAAAAATCCACTTTTTCTCCCCAAGCAAGAAAAGCAGTTTAATTTGAGAACTTTTCGGCCTTGCCGAGACATGAATATGTAGGAGCTACATTACCACAACAGGGGTGAAATGACAAAAAGGAAACTGGGTCAAAAATATGAGGGTGTTTTTAGTGTGGGGATTCTAACGAGTGTATCTGCATACCAAAGGCTGGGTCAGCTAGATATGGCCACATCTCAACTATGGACCTGATTATATTGGAATATATTTGATTTTAAGGTCGCCACTTGGCTCAAAATTATTACGGAACAAGGTCATTCTGTGCGTTTTTTTTCATCAAAAGTGATTTTGGTTTACCTTTAGTTTACCTGTAATCAGTTATGAGAGTTCTTGCCTTTTCCAATTTACAGCAAGAAGTAAGGTACACTACTCGGTATTTATTCTTTGTGTATACCAATGGGGTATACCCATTGGTTTACAGCCAGCGATCTTACGGAGGTCCCTAAGTCAAAGCATCCTTATTGATTTCGATCATTCTAACTCATATACCCAATAGTTAAGGAAATTAACAAGGAAAACTAAGCCTGTATCGACTAAACCCTCACTAGTGTTCATATGTTCATTTATGGCCCAGCATTTGTTAAATTACACAATTCTATTTATGGAACTATGCAACTTGATAT